>PVJL010004701.1:20000-123827 GCA_004026885.1 Lyroderma lyra | reverse complement strand
CCATCATTGCACAAATGAGAAAAACCAAGTCCCTGAGAGGAGGAGTGGCCTGTCCCCAAGGGTGCACCCCATCCACTCACTGGCAGAACCAGGCATATCACCCAGGTTTCCCGCTTCAGGGTGACATCCTTCCCAGTGGCCTCCCTGTCTGTGTAGGGCTGGACAGTACTTAGGACTCTGGGGACCAGGGTCTCCAAAGACTTGGGATGACTACTTACCCCTTTACTGAAAGCAGGATGCCTGGACTGTCCCATGGGCAGAGCAACAGTGGCCTGTTGGGTCATCCATCTGGAGAGGCTGACCCCACTCAAGTCAGAGGTTAATGGAGAATCCAACCTGTCCCAGCAGGCGGTGGGCGCATGGTGGCAACCCCTCCCTTCTCTGGATAAAACCCATTTTCCAGGACGTAGAGACCCAGGGTCCTCCCACCACCCCCTGCCCCCAGGGAGAGGCTTTCTAAGAACCAACCGGCATGGACCAAGCGTGCTATCCCACCCGGGCACGCACCCCAGACGTCCGCTGTGCGAGGGCAGGGAAACGCAACTTAGGTTCGGGTCCTAGAGTACGTGTATCATCCGAAACGGCCTGTGGATTCATCTACTTCCATCTTTTTTTAATACGTGAGCAATGGGGGTCCAGAAGGCAAAAGTGACTTGCCCGGTCACTGTGTGAACAGCTGACAGAGCCGAGGTAGCGCCCTACCCGTGCCCCCCCACCCCACCCCATGTCCCACGCAAATCCCCCCTCTGCACCTCGCTGGACTCAGGCTCTGACCAGCAGCGTCCCTGGTCCCCTCCAGGCCTGGCAGCCCAGCGGGTCCCTGGGAAGGCTGGCTCCCAGGTGGGAGGGGACATGCCAAGGTTCACACGGCCAATCCCTGCTGGAAAGGTGCCTGCGGCTCCCGCCGCCCTGCAGATGGCGCTCATCCTCCCGGACACCGCCCGCCCTCCACGTGCCGGGCCGCTCAGGTCCTCTCACACCCCTGACCACTCTCACTGGGGCTGTTCCCCACCTTCCCCCGGCCAACCCCCCTCATCCTCAGCTGTTCCCTCCCGCCCCTCACCCAACCCCCAACTCAGCTCACTGTGTTTGCTCATCGTCTGCCTCCCCCACATGACCGTGGACTTCCCAGGGGCTGACGGGGGTATCTCCCCCCATTGTCAATGCATTCCTACACGCACGCGCTGTCCTCGGCGGGCCGCAGGCCTTCAGTGAATACTGGGGTTTTGATTGGCAGGTCAGAACCACGCCCCTTCACGCGGGCTCCTTGGCTCAGTGGCATGGGGGGAGGCCCCTGGGCAGGCACCCAGAGGGCAGCCCAGCTGAGGCAGGGGCAGCCGTGGGGCAGGAGCAGCGCACACAGCAAGTGTGGACAGTCTGCCCGACGGGAGCGTCCGTCCCAGCGAGCTGACGCTCCGGGATGCACGTGGGCAGGGACGTGCTCATCTGCCTCTGACCCCCGGCTGGTACTTCCTGAGCCTCCTGAGGGCTACGGAACCGGAGGGCCGGCGGACGGGCCGTGGGGCGTCCCCACGCTCCCACCACAGCACGTATCCTGTCACGGCCTCTCCCGGCAGGATGTTAGCGCCCAGTCCGGGGCAGCGATCGTCAGGAGATGGGCTTTCCTGAACTCATTAAAGGGGCTCTGCCCTTTCTCCAGGACCCACCTCCCACCCCTTTTCCTCTGTCCCCAGGCAACAGTGAGAGAAAGCGGCCCGGGGACAGATCCAGGTGGAGTGTGACAGGCCCCCCCCCACCCCGTTTCTCTCCTTGGCTGCCTGGTAACTATGAGCGTGGATGGCAATAGTCCCCACTGGGCGGTCCTTGTGTGTGAGGCAGTGCCAGGCATGACCACCATTGTGTGATTCAACCATGAGAGACAGAGGCTATTATCAGTCTCTTTTACTGTGGGGCGAGCTAGGGCTCAGAGAGGTTAAATGATGTGCCCAAGGTCACACAGCAAGAAGGAAACAGAACAGGGATTCGAAGTCAGATCTGCCGGCCCCGACACCCACCCACTCCCTTGCACGATGCCCTTGCCGCCCACCTAGCCCACGGGCGAGCTGCCAGTCGGTGGAAGTGGAGAACCACGGTGCACGAGGCGGAAAGACCTTCCCAGGAGCCGGCATTTCCCTGCAGGGAACCTCGGGGTCACGGATCTGCCCCCCTCCCTGGGAAGGAGCTGGAACTAAGCCGGAAGGATGAGATAACTGCCCTCCCTCTGTTTGCTCAGGCCTTTACAAACCCACCACTTCCACCCCTGCGAGAGGGTCCTCATCATTCCCGGGCCGGGCAGGAGGGAAGAAGATGACGGAAACCTGAGAACGGCAACACGTGCGAACGGCAACGTTGTGTCGGGAAGCACAGAAAGGGGGCCCCCGACGCAGCACGGGGTCTTCTACAGCTTCGTACTGCTAAGTGCGCAGGGCTGCTATGTCACCGCCTCCGGGGCCTTGTTTTCCTGATCTGGGAGCCGGGGTAACTCGCTGCCCCGCCACAGTGGGCATATCACAAGAACCCAGTGATTCCCTGGGCATCGAAGGGCCTTGTGAAGTGAAACACAGAGCTCTACTGCCGTTACGTGGATTTTTCTTTCTTTCTTTCTTCTGCTTGGGACAACCTAGAGTAATAGGTTTGGGGCCTGAACCTGGGTGAGTGACTTTGGGACCTTTCATAAATTGCCATTTTCCTGACCTGTGACGTAGGTACAGACGAAGCCCCCCTTACTGGACTGCGATGGCCTTGGGGCCCTGAGGCCACAGCCCCAGCACGGTGCCCCTGACCTAATAAGTGCCCAGTGAGTGACATTCGTCTTGTCTCCAGCCTACACCGATTTTTCCCAAACCTGCCTGATCATAAGAATTACCTGACACACTTCAAAAAACACAGATTCCTGAGAACTGCCCTAGCCCTGCTGACTCGGAGTCCCGAGGAAAGTTTCCCAGGAAACGATGTATGTTTTTTAGAAGCTCCCGTGATCCTTACAACGTACGCACCATTTTAGACAAGACAGAAAGCAACGGCCCTGTCCTGTCCGATTTTTTGTGCCGGCTGCTTGGGCGTTTTGCCGGGTGCTCGACTTCCGGTTCATGGAGAGGCTCCTGTAATGCAAATTTAAGTTTGAGCAGCGACACGGGGCCAGTGGCTACCGTATGGCACCCTGCAGCCATAGACCTGGGAGTGCCCACTGCCCCTCTGGGGGATGGGCAGAGGCTGAAGAAGGAAATTAAAAGGGTGTTCCCCATTTTGTAAAAGGGGTGCAGGGGAGCCCCTCTGAGACTTTTCCTTGGAAATCAAAACATTTGCACGGGACCCAAGACCATGGCCTGCCATTTGGTAAACGTCTTGGCTGGGTTGGAAAAGAAGAGCCACCCGCTCCCGCTCTCCAAGCAGAGCCTTGAGGCTGCAGGAAGACCCAGGGGGCGGGCCAAGGACGCCGGCTTCTATTTTAAAGATGTTTTCCTCTTCGGAATAAGCTCCATCCTCCAACGGGGCCAACAGGGCAAAGGTCGTGACTGACATTGTGCTGCTGGACATTAAACAGCCTCTGAGGTCACCTGGCAGCTGGTGGGCACGTCCTGACAGCGGTTCTTAATCAGGCTCACCCCGGCCCCTGGGAACCTGGAGGCCTGGGGCGGGGGGCGGGGGGGAAGTGGGGGCAGGGAGGCCAGCTGCTGGTGACCACCCGTTGGCTTTCCCATCCCCCTTCGCACCCCCTGCCCTCCGTGTCACCCCGCCCTGCGCCCCGTGGTGATGGATGTTGGGAGCTAAGTGGACGCACAGACAGGCAGGGAGTGCAGGGACCGGACCCCCTGAGCGACAGCACAGGAAGGTCTACTGTGTGTCTCCACCCGGGTGTGAGCTCCCTCCTGGACGACAAGCTGTGGTTTCCAAGCGCATGTTTTCCTACCATCACCACACCTATTGGTTTTCTCTCCCTGGGGAACACTTCGCAGGTCTTTCAGGCGGTCAGATCACTCCAGTTCCATTAGGGCAGGGGCAGGGAGGTAACATGGAACTGTGGAGGAAGTGCTGGGTCTGGCAGGTCTCTTCACCATTGCAATGAGGACTGAGCATCCATGCGCACGGTGGTTGGAAAAACAGGGCCAGGTGATGGTTTGTAAATAAAAGTGGCCGGCAGGCAGCAGGTACGCAGGTATTTTTAAAGCCTAAGCTCCCCAAGCCCAATCCTTAGGAATTCTTCATCTTCACCTTGCCCTTTCTCTAAATTTCCTCTTAACAACTGCAGCCCCCTAGGCTATGACCGCTGACCCTGGCAGATTTGTTACCCTAAGAATATCCCCTAAATACCCCCAACAAAACCCAAGCCCCGGGACCACGCACTATGGGATTCCCCACGGGGACTCAGTGACACTCCCACTGTTACTGTCACTATCAACTGTTAGCCCAACTCAATAAACATTTACTGTGTGTCCCCAACATGGTGGCTGAGAACATACACACAGAGCGAGGGGGGGGACAGCCCCAGAATCAATAAGACACGCTCCTGCACCCAGAGAACTCCAAAATGAACAATAACACACATCCCAAGGGCACCTTCCCAATGTCAAAACACCGTCCTAAGAGCGCTGAGGATCTGCGAAACAACGCTGTGAAGAGAATACGAAAATAGTTATTACAATTCCTGTGTTCCAGATGAGAAAACCAAGGTGCAGAGAGTTGAAATGTCTTGCTCAAGTTCACCAATAGACACAGAGCCAAGCCTCACACCCATATGGCTTTTCACTTCAAATGATAGCATACATTGCATACAAAGCACTAACGATAGAAGCTGAATTATTGATTAGTAGTGTGTGATCCGAACTCCATGCTTTTTCCAACAGGAGGGAAAGAGCCTGTGTTTTACGAACAAACGGGCTGCGATGAAGCCCAGCCCGGCTGTTCACAGAAACCAGCTATTAACACACACGGCCAATCCACGAGCTCCGTGCGCGTTTCGAATGCCCTGGTAATGAATGCGGGCAGGGGATACCTCAGACAGGGGGTGGGACTTGCACTGAGCGTGGACCAAGGTGTAGGCCTTGCATTGAGGGGAGGGGGAAAAACAGAGCTTTCTAGGCGGGCGCTCCGTCACAGCGGAGGCTCCAGGCTCTGGAGTGAGCATGGCATTTCGTTAATGCGTGCAGCTCAAGCACGGCCAAGCACCGGGAAATGCAGAAATCAATGAGTCAGCCCAGGCCGCTGGGGGCCCCTGCAGGAGCACGCCAACCTCGTTCCAGGGGGCTGTCGAGGAGGAGAGTGGGCAGCTCTGATGGCGTTAGAGCCTGGAAGCCTTGAACAGTGGTCCAGGGAATTTGGGGTTCATCTCACAGGCTGTGGATGGGCAGAGGGTGCTCTCTCCTGTCCCTCTGTCCCAGCCTTCAAATCATGCTCAGCTCTCAGGACACGGCTCTCAGTCCTTTCCAGCTCTCTCCTGGAGGCCCTGAGTCTCCATTGCCCCGTCATCCATTTGGAAAGCCACAAGAGTAAAGACAATAAATCGTCCTGGGTGACACCCCTGGGCCCCCTCCCCCAGCCTTTGTCCCGCCCCTTGTCTGGAGAGGAAGCCGCGCCCTCCTCCGTCTCACCCCCCCTTCCACGGGGTTTTTGGTTTCCATGGAAACCAGAGGGACCTAGCAGCCAGGGGTCTCTCACAAATACAATGTTTGTGACACCATTTGGGACGGAGGAGGAGATAGTGTGAAAGTGAGAAAATAGCTTATAAAATGCCTTCCCCACCAGGCAGCCATGCCTTCCCCGTGGCCTGGGAAGGTGGAGGGACTGAGCTTTCTGATTTCCACTTCAAAGGGACTGTGCTGGGTTAAGTCCAACAACCCTGGGCTGCAGCCCACAAGGAACACACACACACACACACACACACACACGTGCGCGTGCAAACGCACACATACACACACTCACGTACAGACTCATACACACACACAGATATACACTCAAACACACATCTACAAACACTCAAACTCACACATACGCACACGCACGCACACACACACACACACACACCAGTCCCACTTTCACCAGTACAGCTGGGCTTAGTCCACTCACAAAATACACCTCCCATGAGATGACCCTGCATCTGGGACAACTGTCCCTTCCCAGCAGATAGAAACCCTTTGATGACCTCCCAGAGCTGCCGCACCCTCAGGAGCCCCCAGCCTGCGCCACCTAGACCCACAAGCACTCATGTCTTAAGGCTCACAAATGGAAAACAAGCTTCCCAGCCCCTTTCACGGCCTGGTGACAGAAGAGTGACAGATGCTGCAGAGCTCTGCAGGCCTCCTGACACAGGGCCCAGCAGAAGCCATCAATCCTGCTTGAGATGACAAAAGGACAGTGGACAGGTGATAAATGAGAAGAGGAGAGAAATGCCTCATTTCCCACTTGCTGGGTCCTGGCTTAGAAGCCGGATCGCTGGGAGTGTGCTCAGGTTGGAGAGGGGTTCTCAAGTGGTAGCGATGTTTCAAAAAGCACCGAGTGAGTGACAGCACGCAGCTTCTGTGTGAGGAAGGGGCAACAAGCGCCCAAGTTGTTCTCAATGGCCGTCTGGTCAGCCTGGTCCCATGGGGCTTCATTCAAGGTGTCAGGAGGTGACCCTACGTACTGTCTGAAACGGCGCAGAACCGTTGTTTCCTGTTACGTTTCAAACGGCACATCTGGTCGGACTAATTATTTGTGCAACACCTCGAGGGAACTCGGCCTAGTAGACTTAGGTTTCTAACTCTTCAAGGTTCCTCACCTGACCCTCCCATCTGTGGTGTTGCCCTGGGAGAGTTAGTTTAACCCTAAATTTAATCTACAAAACAGGCACGGTAAACATCCCCCTCCCCCGAGACAACTGGCAATGATTATGACGTGACAGATGCTAAAACGCCTGCACCCATGTGTTCGATACAGACGCCTTCTCTTCAGGGCACTGGGGAGGTGGGAAGTAACGTCAACTGTGATCGTCTTGCCACACCTTTGATCTCAGGGAGATGAGGGATCTTAAATAAGCACCTAACGCCTCGTCTCTAAACCAGTCTCTCCTTACCCATGAAAATTAATTTTGGACCCATCAGTTCTGAGTACCTAGTGTCAGCACCAAGCACCCAAGCAGAAATGTGACAGCAAGGGGGCTGGGGGGAGAGAAGTGTCACCCCTTACATAAAAACAATCGGCTGAGCACTTGGACCTCTGCATGCCAAGCCTTGCAGAGAACAGGGTGTGAGTGAAGCAGGGCCGTAGCACCTCGGGGCGGACGTATCCTCTGCCCGGTGGCTCGTCCACCCGGGTTTCCATCCCCACTCCCGCCCGCCGGCCACGGTTTTACTTCATCGTTCTGAGTCTCCGTTTTCTCATCCGGCAAAGGAGCCGGTCCCGGGCTGGAATGAGGGAAAGCCCACGGCACACTCGAGCTCAGGGCATGGCTAGCTTAGGGCGTGCTCAGTCCACTTGAGCTGTGGCTGTGTTGTTAGGATCAATCTCTCCGATGCTGGAATGGCTGGCTCACAAAATAATACAGTCACAAACGACAAGGGGAACATCGAGGAGCCCCTTAAGGCTGACACTGCAGGGGGGTCCTCCCACTCACCTGGGTTCCCCGACAGCCGGTTTATTTCCGGAAAGCTCCTTTTATTTTCCAATTGCTCCTCCATGTGCCTTCCCCCCCTCCCTCCCCGGGAAGCAGGAGTTCCTGAGGACCAGAGAGGAGGTCAGAGGTCTGCACCGGCCTGGCCAGGAGCCACCAGGGCCGCTTCCTGCCAGCAGCCCTCAGCGGGCTGCTGCCCATCCATGGGAAACCCAAATAAAGTCACCTCCCCATCCAAGAGCACTCTGCCCTTTAAGGAGAGGCTGTGTCGCGCCCAGAACATGTTTATGGCTCCATGAAGATTTCATTCAACCTTTTATGGACACGGTCAGCATCTAGGGCTGCCCCCGGCCCAGGCCTACCTGCTACTGCTCTCGTGGGCGGACCTGGCCTGCATCTGAAGAAGTTACAGAGTTACTGACCTTGCAACTTTCTTAGCTCCTTCTGCCCCTCTTCTACCTCCAGACCCGACCGGAGATTTCCTGCCGCGGCCACATAGGTATACAATCTAATCCCAGCTGTCTCTTCCAAGGTGGGGCTGAGGGTGATGATGCAAAACGACCCTCTAATGTGGCTCAACAAGAGACCTGCGGGGCGTTTGTGTGCCCCGAGGCGTTCAGACGGCTCATTTTGTCCTCACAGCAGCCTGTGAGCAGGTACAGCTACCATCCCCACTTGATGGACAGCTGGACAACGGGACTCAGACAAATCCTGTGACTCCGCCAAGGCCCCAATGGCTGGTGAGGACACAGCTGATATTTGAACGCAGGTCGCTAGGAGTCGTGTTCGTTTCACCAGACCGGAAGCCAAAGGGGCTTCCGGCACGGCTGATTGACAGGTGTGCAGGGCGAGGCCAGCATGTGAGGAATCCATCAAGCCCTCTAAGGCGCTTGCAGAACTGCCTTCACAAGTGACCAATTCTGGGTCTGCTCACGACTGAGGTGCCAGGCAGGACACTCTCACTCCAGGACACCGTTGATGACAATTAACCATTACATTTCAGCCTCTCCATCCAGAAAGGGGAATGCACCTGAATTCCCAGAGGTTTAAAGAAGGCAAGGCAAGAGATTTTGAGATACTGGGTGAATTTCTGCCATTCCATTAGATAGACAGACAGAGAGATGAGAGATGGAGCAGGTATTGCTATAACTATAAGAGAGAGAGATAAAGATTATATAGAGTTTTCATGTCATAAGTTTTCACCAGTTAGAAATAATCCAACAGGACTCAGGAGCGTGGCATGGTGGAACTCACAAATTTTGCCACTAGAAAAACCCCACAGTGACTCCTGGCACGGCCATATACTGGCTACATGACCTTGAGCGAGAGACTAACATTTCTGAGTTTCTGTTTCCTCCTCTGCAAAATGGAGATGATAATATCCACCTTTGCAGAGCTCTTAAAAGGATTTGGGATTATTTATGTAAAATATCTAACACAGCATTGAGAGTGATAGACACTCAACAAATAGTTTTTCTGCTCCTTATTAGGATTTGTAATGGTGTTAGGAGGCTCTGGAAGACATCCAGGCAGACATATCCCCAGATTGGACAGGGACCAAGAAACAGCCCGGCCCTGCCGCCTTATCTCTCCGAGCAGACATGGGGAGGACTCCAAACCCAGGGCAGCTCTAAATAAAAGATCTTTTCACCAGCTAAAGAGCAGCTGCTCTGCCCTTTTGGGAACAGTCCGCTGCCTTAAGCCCCTTCAGCGACCACCCATGCTTACTAAACACCATTCAGACCCCATCTCCCCCCACGTGACTCGCGGAGCCCTGATGCCCCGCCCGCCTCACTTCCAGTCAGTCCCCTCCCCAACACTCACACCTCCAACCTGCTGTGCTGTCCACCTGTCCCCAAACACAGTGCTCCATGGCTGTGAACGTGCTGTGGCCACTGCTTTGGAGGGTCTTCCTTGCCCTCTGCCTCAAGAACCCTTGTTTTCACTGGGAGCCCAGCCAGGACCCAGGAAGCAGAATGACCCACCTACGGTTCCACCACACTCTACACTGGGGGGTGGGGGGGGGAAGGGGAGGTGTGGGGGTGTCGGGGGGAACGCCCTTGCTGAGTGCCTACTATGTGCCAGGCACTGGCTACCCCACAGACCCTCTTTTGCCGTGTATAATGCGCACCTTGGCCTCGGTTTTGTGAGGGAAAAGTAAGGATGTACGTTATATATGGGTAGTAGGATTCCGTATCTTTTATTTATGCTTCTGAGTTAAAAGTGTAACTCTAGAAATCAATAAGGACATCCCTATGCAAAATAGTACCCTGGAGTACGATCGCCGGGGGTGTTTTTATATAAAAAAAATCGTATACCTAAAACTTCTTGTTCTTTGCATCTGCTCTTGTGCTTGGTAATTATTTGTTCCATAAAATTTCTTGCACCATAATGTTAAAAAAAAAAAAAATGCTAAAATTCCTTTATAATACAAAAAACAAAAAAACACAAGTACCTAAATATAAACAAAGATTTGAATTAAAAAATTAAAACGAAAACCTTTTTTCCCTGAAAGTTCGGGCCAAAACAGTGTGTGTGCATTCCACACGGGAGCATGTCATATCCGGGACTTTAGACTACTCGCTCCTGCAAACACACACGTTACCCTAATTTTGCAGCAGGAAAATCTAGTTCACAGGGGCCAGGACATGGGCCCGGGTCGGAAGACCCCAAGACCCTCTCGCCCTGCTCCCTGCGCCCCACTGACACCCCGTTAAGCGTACGCCAGTCTGACTCTGACACTAGAGGCATTTCCTGTACACAGAGCCCATATCTTACTCATCTCTGAAACTTCCTAGGCCCCTGCTCAGCCCGGGCTCAAGGTCCCGACACCTAGTAAAGTCACAGTAAATGCTCGTCACGTGAGTCCTTCTCCCCACATCTCCATTTGTCATGGACTCTGCAGGGAAGAGATTCTGGGTCGCTGAGGAACAGCACGTGCAGGTAGAATGTTCGGCATTCTCCACGGCACGGGTTTGCCGGCCGGGTGATTTGACCTTGACAGCCGGCCGTTTGCAGGGGCCTGGAGCAAACAACTCCCTGTTTCTCTTTTAACTCCGTCCGTCCGAAGTCTGAAGTTTTAGTACAAAAAGTCCGGCTGTGCTGTGTGATCTCAGCAGGCGGCTGCACTCCGTGAGGATGGGCCATTGCACCGGGAAGGACGGCGGCTCCCTCACCACGGTGCCCCCAGGGGCAGCTTTCCCGAATCCTACGTGTCAGGGCCCCCAGAAGCCTGCGGCCTCGTGAGCAACCTTTGCCGTGTCTGCAGCATTCACGTTGGGGTGGGGGTGGGGGGGGGCGGGGACAAGCACAAACTCGCCATGTAGACAGATCTTCCCACACTCTGAGCACCGTCCCCCCTTTCCCTCGCCTTCTTGGCCACTAGTGTCAGTATGTGGCCGGGGCTCCCGCAACTGCTCCTGTGGGAGCATCACTGGGAAGGATCTCCACCTGAGGACCCAGGAGCTGCGTGGAATCTGTTTTCTGGCGGAGGTGGAGTCGTGTCAGAGAGTGTCGCGATCTCAGACGCTCGCGGCGCACGTGGTGTGGTCCCTAGCAGACCTGGACACGGGGAGGATGGCTCCTCCCTGAAGCCCAATTCTCCAGAGAAGGCGCGCTCCCCAGTCTTCATTCATCTCGTGTTCTGCACAAATACGAGGGGGGACCTAAAAATAAGCCAGGATCATCTTCTGGAGGGCAGACCTCTTGCAGTACAGGCTCCCCCCAAAAGGCAAATATTCAGGGAGCCCACCTGCATCCGTGGGCCAGCTGGCGCTGCTGTGAGAGGCAACGTCTGGCTTTGGTGAATTTTGGGGGGCTCTTTCAACGCGTTAGCCGGGTTCGTGCTGGGCGGTTTGCAGCGTGCTGCGTGCTCAGCAGTTTCTGACCACACCGGCAGGACCCCCGAGCCCCACCCTCTCCATTCACCTGATCTCGCCCCTGGCAACTTCTTTTCTGTTTCCCCCATGAAAACAGTCCTCAAAAGGAAATGTTTAGCCAGCGTGGAAGAGGTGAAACCAAGATGGAGAAGCACTAAAAGGCATCGAAATCAAAAACTGCTTTGAGTCGTGGAAAAAGCATCTCGATAGGTGCATTGCATCACACGCAGGGTGCTTCGAAGGTGACTGAAGTTCGAATGTACAAGAACAAATACACCATTTTTTATAAATTCCAGATTTGAGGGGGCTCCCCTCTCATAGGTGGGAAAGACTGTTGCTTGTAGGTCGGATGCCAGAGGTTGCAAACCTCATGCCCACCTGCCTTGCAAAACAAAACCTGTTTGGAACCAACACACGTCACAGCAACAGCTGACCCCCAACCTCCGTGGGGATCTCCTGGGCCCGGAACACGCCGAGTGTGAAATACGTATGTGTTGAAATAGATGCAGAGAGGCCATGTTTGCAGGCTGCGCCCCGGGCTCTCGGACCCCACCCCAGGCGTTAAGGAACGCTCTTCAGGGCAGCGGGCTAGGTCGGCCCCTCAGAAGCTGGCTCTGAAGACCGTTTCCCTGAGGGAGTTTCCAAAAGTGGTGAGACCAATGGCAGCGTCACTAGGAAGAAGTCTGTCACCTCCCACAGACCCGACTTTGAGGAACAACATGTTTTTTGAATGTGCAATTCTGGAGCATTTGCTAAAACGTCACTTTCCTGACAGGGTGTCAGCAGTTTAGTTCCAATTCTGCCACCAACTTCCTACGTGCTTAGTTTCCGTCTCTGGGCCTCAGTTTCCCTGTCTGTAAAGGTCAGACGGTTGACCTTTGCTCCCCCATTGCCCCTTTCAAGGCATTTCTCCTGTGAGCAGCTGACTCCTTTGGTGCCTCTGCCCTTCAGCCGGGGCCAGCAGCCATGGCCATACAGATTGTACAAGTGGGGTGGTGTGCCCTAGCCAAGGCCACCCACCTGAGGGGTGCGTAAAACCCAGCCCACACTCCCCGGGCTTTGCGTTCTAGGGCGCAGCTGCTCCCCCTGAAGCAGGGACACATTTTCCTAATTGGTGCAGAGGCGCCCTATGGGCTCGCCATGGCCCTACTTTTAGTTCTCTCACACCCCTGCCTTCCCCCTCACTGAGCTCCTCCTACCCTCGTCTGAGTCACTGTCACCCCCGCGCTGCAGCCCGCGGCTCCTGGGCCAATCACATGCCCTTTTCCTACAACGATTCTCAGAACTATTCGACACAGCCAGCAGCTTGCCTTCTCCGTTCCTTGATCACCTTCACCCCAATAATCTTGTTCCTCACTCCAAAGCAGCCACCCACTCATCAGTCGTACACCACAGAGCGTGTCGTTATCAGAGGTCTCTACGGGGCAAGTCTGCCCGAGGACCCCTCCTCCCCCCCCTCCCAGCTCACGTGCTGTCAGAGGGACCGCCCTGCCACATGTCCTGCTCCTTCTCCCAACTACGTCCCCGTGGACCTCACCAGGCGTCCGCCATCCGGCAGTCCCCTCGCAGCCTTCCTTAGCTAAATGCGATTCCACCGTCCTCCTTCAGAATCTCTCTTGCACACCAGCCCGATACCGCGCGTGGCTCCCCTCTGTCACAATCACCTCGCAAACTCCGACCTGCTGAGTACCTTCTCTGTGCCCAGAACCACAGCAGCTCGAAGCTGCCCGAGAAAAATCACACGACCTGGCTGAGTGATTTCCCTTTAAACTCGTGGGCACAAATCTCGAAGTGGAGAATCCGCACTGTGTGCTTCCCTGGGACGTTCGCCTTGCTCACTGCCCAAGAGAATACCTGACGTGCCCCGCGCCCTACCGCACGCACAGCTGGGGACCTCAGCGTACCATTCACTTAGAAACTAAAAGTCACAAAACTAAGACGTCCTCATCGTCCCACTGCTGAAGTCCAGCAACTCATCCTCGACTTCCTTCTTATCTACAGGCATCAACTGCAAAGTGACCTTCCCATAAGACCTTTCTCCTGAGCTTGTCTGAAATGTCCTCAGCATTATTTTCTTTCTGAAATGTGACTGTCTTCACAGCATTTTCTGTAATCTCTCATTTAATAGGTTTGTCCAGGTACCTGCTGATTGGCTGTCCCCCCACAGGAATGACCCTTCACATAAAGGGGGGGCCATGCCTAGCTCATCCTCCACCCCAATCCTAGGGCCTAGCGAAATGACCGGCACACAGCAAGTGTTCACAAACTCTCTGTTGACTGAATAAATGAGTCGCTGCGAGTTGTCCTTTACGTGAAAAACGAGCAGGCCTGAGAATCAAGAAAACCAGCCAGCCAGCTCCGCCGCTCATGAGCAGGAAGGTTGGGTAAGTCACTGCGGGCCCAGGGCTCGCTGCCCTCACCGGCCACGTGGGAAGAACAGCCGTCCCCAGCGCAGCTGGGCTGGGTTTCGGGCCAGCATGTGGGGCTGCGGGGCTCCGGCGCCATCAGGATGGAAAGCACTTCCTTCTCCAGCCTGCAGCATCTGTCTTGAGTCAGCTCCTTTGGCAATTGCTGGGGCGCTTTTCCCAAACATTAAAAACAGCTTATTATCAGCACAGCAGATAAGCTCCGCCTTCCAGGAGCCCTGACAGCCTGACAACACCCCAATACAGAGCCGTCAGCCAACTGGGCACTCAGGGGCCTCCAGGTCTCATCCCGGAAACCAAATAACCAGCACATTGGCGCCCTTTCTTCCTAAGGGCAAGGGCCACATCCGTGCTCTTTGACCCCGGCACCTGGCGATGACAGTCCCCAAACTCCAGGTCACTGTGCTCCCTGCTGCCAAAGTCCTTTCTCTGCCAAAGAGACCAGCACAGACCCAGCCGAACTTGAGGGAAGCCTGATCCTCTCTGTCATCATCAGAGAGCACCTCACCCCGTCATACAGGAAGACCTCCTGAACCCCTGGACATGTTCCAGACCCAGAAGCCAGACTGCCAAACCTTCCTGGATGCCCTAAACCTGGCCCAGATTTTCTTAGGGGCCGGAAGAGAAGTTTTCCCTGGGTATTTTTGATAGAGAGGAGGAAGTCCAAGGTCTTATTTTCCATGCAACTGGCACATCCCACCATCATGGGAGTCCTTCCTCCATGAACAGCAGAAGTCCGGCCGTGGGTTCCCAGAAACTGTTTGATTCAGTGCCAACTCCAGCTGGCCCCACGGATCACTTCCCCAGGAAGCCAACCAGCCTCACAGCCATGGTCCAGCCAAGGAGACCTGAAGACATCATTTTCGGCATGAACACTGCCCCGGTCACTGCTGCACCTCGAACGCTCCTTGCCAGGCTATCAGAACTGCCCCGCCGGCCCGAACGTGCTTTCAATTCTGGGTCTGTGTTTCTCAAGCAGCAGCTCAAGGTTAATTGGTTTAACTGAGTCCATGGTCAGGAATCTCAGTAACCATGAACCCCAATGCATCTCTTCTAGCATCAGTCTTTGCCTCATCTTTTAGGGCTCTTTTAAAACCCAGGCACAAAGGAACCCTCCTACAGTGCTGGTGGGAGTGCAAACTGGTACAACCACTGTGGAAGGCAGTGTGGAGGCTCCTCAGAATATTAAGAATCGAGTTCCCATATGACTCAGCAATCCCACTTCTAGGAATCTACCCCAAAAATTTCGAAACCTTAGTCTGCAAAGATAATATGCACCCCAATGTTCATCACAGCAGTATTCACAGTGGCCAAATCATGGACTTTGGTACATGACTGGCTAAAGAAGCCGTGGGCATATACACGATGGAGTACTACTCAGCTCTAAGGAAAGACGAAATAGGGCCATTTATGAGAACATGGATGGAGCTGGACAACATCATGCTTAGCGAAATAAGCCAGACAGAAAAAAACAAGAACCGTATGACTTCACTCATATGCGGAATATAAAACTGAAAGCAACAAAGAAATAAAAACTCAGGGACACGGTCAATGGTTAGTGGTTAGTGGTTATCTGAGGGGGTGGGGGAGGGGTGGGGGCAAAGGGACAAGTTCTCAAATACATGGTGACAGAAAGAGAACTGACTCCGGGTGACGAACCCATAACACAACACGTAGACGATGCCCTGTAGGATTGTACAGCTGGAGCCTATGTAATTTTTACTAACCAATGTCACCCCAATAAACCTAACAATAAAAAGAATAAAAAAATAAAACTCAGGCACATAGTAGGCGCTGAGTAGAAGTTTGTTGAATAAGCACATCCATGCACCTTGCTTGATACTCTCACTCTCTGACTATAAACTGAACCGTCTAGCATCAGGCCATGTCTCCGAATCTCCTTTCTTGTGTCCTTACTCTTAAGCTCCCTGAGTCACGTCTTTGTGATTCCAGTATTGCTCAGAGGGACTTGCACCCACTGGGCGAGGCCCTGCACACTTCCAACCCCGCAAACTTCAGACAGAGTAGTACCTGCTGAGCCATCATATCTAGATCCTGTCACACTGGGTGTCATTCTGACTTCGCTGGGTGGTTGGGGCGGGGGGCAGTTTCCCAAGGGATCCATCAGCCTCTTCTTGGCATCTTTCTCCAACAAGCCCAGCGTGAGGGGCCCCAGAACTTCTAGCCCCTGTTTAGGAGACCCTGGCAGATATGTTAGAGCACATTTGACTAACCTGCAGCCCTCATGCAGTCCAGGTGGGCTTTGAATGTGGCCCAACACAAATTCTTTTTTTTTTTTTTTTTTTTTTTTGCTTTTTGGTATGTGGGTAGCTCCCTGACTGGGAATCGAACCCAGGCCACAGTGCTGACAGCACCAGCGTCGAAGCCTTAAGCCACTACACCACCAGGGAACTCCCCACAAATTCTTAAACTTTCTTAAAACATTATGAAAATCATGCATGGACTTTTTTTGGGGGGAGGGGGTTTGTTCGTTTGTTTGTTTGTTTGTTCTTTAGCTCATCAGTTATCTTTAGTGTTAATGTATTTTATGTGTGGCCCAAGACAATTCCTCTTCTTCCAGCGGGTCCCAGGGGAGCCAAAAGTTTGGGCACCCTCCCCGACTAAGTCGTCTAGAAATCTAGATTTGAGTCCCAGCCCCCATCTGCTTGTTGTCCACACTCGGAAACCTGGGCAAGTTTTCCACTGGCTCCCCTCCCCGACCTGGGGTGGGGTTGGGGGTGAGAACAAGAATGAGCACTGTCCCCCATTCCTCAGAGGGGCTGCACCCTCCTTACCTCTGGGTATTTCCTCTGCACAGAACAACGTCCCCACTAACTGCTCACCCTCGGCCTTCAGAGAACAGGCTCCGGGCGTGCACCGTGTGTCTAGTCCCCCTGACATCCCGCGCTCATCCCACTGTCTTGATTAGGCCCTAAAGCACCTTGTACACCCCCTTTCCTCGAGCCACACTCAAACATAATCACTCCATCGATGGTCTGTCCCCGCCACCGGACTGGGGACCACCGTGTCCTGCACCAAGCAGCATGCTGGGTGATAAATAAGGGCTTGTTGAATGAACAGGTGAGTGAGAAAGTGAATCAATGAAGAAATGTGTCAACAAATAAACCGTTAAGTGCTTTGAAATCTTCCAGTTTTTTGGGTAACTTACTTCAGATTTCCCAGGAGAGTTGGAGGGGGTTTTTTCACAGCATCCACAAAGAAAGAAAGAAAGAAAAACACAGCTCAGACAGTTTGCTGTCGCGGTTGCGAACTCCCGCTGGGTTCTCCCTGGTGCGTCTCAGAAGGCTGGAGACCAGCCCCGATACTTGGCCTCCCAGCCCTCCCCGCCTCCTAAATTCTTCCTCCCTCCTACGTCCTCACTCTCTGTCTCTCTGTCTCTTTTTCGCCATCTCTGTCTCTGTCTGTCTCTCTGTGTGAGTTTCTCTTCCCTCCTCTCTCTCTCTCTCTCCCCCCGCTTACATCTCCCACCATTCCTCCCCACCCCACCCCACCCATTCACAGCGCACTCCCCACGTGTGCCGGACGCCTTACGGATGACACCCCACTTTCCTTCCCAACCACCTGGACTGCCGCATTCGTACTCTGGAGGGAACAGTGGTCAGGAGCATGGGCTTTGCGGTTACAGTGGCTGGTTCTAGGCCTGGCCCTTCCACGTGGCCGCTGAGTGACCTTGGCCAAGGTACCTAACTGACCTCTCTGAGCCTCTGCTTCCTTATCAGCACAATGAGGTGCACATGGCCCTCTCAGAGCGTGGACTGCAAGGATTACATGGACAATGCCTGGAAAACGGTGGTGAAACACAGTGAAGGCGAGCTCTCTCGTCTCCAGCCGCTCCACATCATCGTCAAACGTTCTTAGTACTCGGAAATCCTCGTGGAAGACGGTAGACACCTCTGGACTGAAGAACTGAAGATGTCTCCCTAAGGGTCATTCCAGCGCCTCCCACCCCCAAATCCATATCCATCCGGAGCCTGGCTTGCTCTGCCTCTGACTCTCTAGTTTTTTGTACCCACTTTAATTTGGACAGAATCTATCTAGATGGAGACATCTCCGAACTTGGCCTCCCCTAGAAAAATTATGTGATGAACTTTTAGTAATTGTGAACATCTGGGGTGAGTCTAGGAGACTCTGATTCATTGTCTGGGTGACATTCAGGATGGATATTTTCAGAATCCTCCGGAGTGACGCTGATTGGGGGGCAAGCATTGTCACCTCTTTCTAGTCTAAACTGAGTGGATGCTCACGTGATACTGGATGAACGAATGAATGAATAAATGAGTCAATAGGAGATAAACAAATACCACATTTTGCCATGTATAATATGCACATTTTTGCCCAAATTTGTGAGGGGAAAATAAGGATGCACCTTATACATGGGAAGTACTAATTCCGTACCTCTATCGATGTTTTTAATTCTTTTATTTATGCTTGTGAGTTAAAAGTGTAACACTAGAAAGCAATAATGGTATCCATATGCAAAATAAATACCCTGGAATACGATCATTGGGTTTTTTAATATAAAAAATTTATATATGAAATTTCTTTTTCCTTGTATATCTGTTCTTATGTTTTGTAATTATTTGTTACATAAAATTTTTTATACCCTAATACATTTAAAAAAAAAACAGATGCTTATGAGTGAAGTCATGCAGTTCTTTTTTTTTTTCTGTCTGGCTTATTTCACTAAGCATGATGATCTCCAGGTCCATCCATTTGGTTGCAAATGGTGGAATATAAAACTGAAAGCAACAAAGAGAAAAGAAATAAACAAACAAACAAGCAACCCATGGACACAATCAATAGTTTAATGTTTATTTGGGGACGAGTGGGTTAGGGAGGGGAGAAAGGGGAGGGGGTGGGAGAGGAGGGGGGGAAGCTAAATATAAGGTGATGGAAAGAGAAGTCACATTAGGTGGTGAACTGATTATGCATCAAGTTGACAATGCACTGTGGAATTGTGTGCCTGAAACCTATGTAATCCTTGCTAACAGATGTCACCCCAAAAGCCTAACAATAAAAATGAATTTAAAAAAAAATAGATGCTAAAAGTCCTTTAGAATATAAAAAAGCAAGTACCTAAATATAAACAAATAGAAATCGGAACTAAAAAATTAAAATGGAAGATTTTTTCCCCCAAACATTTGGGCCCAAAATGTGGGTGCGCATTTTACATGGCAAAATACGGTAACTAGAGGAATGAATGCCTGAATGGTAGGTCTACGCCATGGAAAGCCACGTCAGTATTGTCCCCAGGGCCTGTGCTCCGAGCCCCAAAACATGCACCCATTGGTCCCTCAGCCTCCCGGAGCCCAGGAGCTCTGCTGCCCGCTGGCCCTCCGTGCCCGACCCCCCACCTCGCGCCCCACCCTCCCCTTCCCGGGTCTGTGTGCCCCGTCTCGCCATCACCATGTCCTTCCTGGTTCCCACTCTGGTCCTCTTCACTCCCACCTTCCCTCTTGTTCCCGCTCAGCCGTGTGCACCCCCCTCCAGCTGTAACACCTGTAAACTGGGGGGTCCCGTCCTCAACCCAAGACGCTCCTGTGAGAAGAGGCTCTGAACACAGTCGTTCCACAAAACTGATTTATTTGACGAACTGCAGTGACCGACAGGGTCAGCACACAGCACGGACATCCCAAAGACGGGGCGCAGGGGGCGGGGGGGGGCGGGGGGCGTCGCAGCAGGCAGCCTCCTCCGCACCCTGATGATTTCCAGGCAGGAGGCCTCCCATGGTCACCCAGGGGGGCCTCCAAGGATCACCCTCTTCCCTTCTAGAAAGGTCTCCCAGCCTTCGCTGGGTGCCCGAGGACAGCCCTAGGCCAGGAAGGTAAATGTGTGATGGGGCGACCTCCCCCCCACCTGCCCCTGCCCCCCAGAGTTGGCTCCATCACAGCGAGGCCGTCACATCCGTGCACCGGGCTGGGCTCTTCCTGTCACCAAGGCTCCTGCCTTGTCCTCCGTGTCCAGAGTCCTACAAGAGCAAAAGCCCGAAGAACCCAGCCTGCCCCCGGCCCGCAAAGGCCCCGCCGTCCATGTCGCCCGGGGTGTGGGCGTCGTGCCCTCAGCCCCGCTGCTCCACGCACCACTCCCAGCCCTCCCCCCCACCACCCTGGCAGCAGAAGCCACGGGGTCTGCTAGTGACGGCGAGGTGAGCCAAAGCCACCAGCGCTTCTCACCCCGTGGCGAGCAGGTGCCCCCTTAGAATGAGGGCCACAGACCCTGGAAAAAAGAGCAGAGAAAGAAACACCCCTAAACTCAAAGCAAGTGGGGAGACGCGGGAAAGGGGCCAAGCGCAGCTCTTCACCAGCCCCCTGGTCCCCTTGTGGGACAGGGACCCAGCACACAGGACGGCCCCAAGCCCGGGGCGCCAGCTGCTGTACGTAGGGAGCCCGGAGCAAAGACAAACACGGGCTTCTCTCTTAACGCACGGACCAGCCGTCAGAGCCCCCCAGTCCAGCGGGGGTGGACTCCCTTCTACCCCACGTGGCTTCAGTAGGTACCTCAGGGGGCTGTGTGAAGAATGGCGATGGGCTGGAGAGGAAGGGGTGGTCATCCAGGTGCCAGGTGACACAGGCTGTGCTATGCTCACCAGGCTTCCACGCACGCACACGCGTGCACACGCACACACACGCGTGCACACGCACACGGCAAGGTCTCCACGGCAGCCCGAGTGGCTCTCGGCGGGGAGTGGCACCACCGTCCGAGGGAAATCTCCTGGGGGTGTCGGGGAGGGAGGGAGCACAGGAAGGGACCTGCAGCGCAGCTCTGGGGGATGTGGGGGGCAGCCGAGCAGCATGTGTGCAGACCCCCCTTTTCTCCACTTCCCCCCAACCCCCCATTCCCATGGAACCAAGGAGCTCACTGCTTCATCAGCTCCACAGAGAGCAGAGGACACATGACAGGGTCCGAGGACGTGGGGAGCTGCCACCAGGGAGGGAGGTCCCCTCTGGAATCACTCTGCCCCCAGTGCCTGGAATCACGGCACCTGGGCCCGGTGTGGGGGACCGTTCTGGGGGACCGTTCTGGAGCTCCCGCCGGCACAGTGCTGTCACCCTGCCCGCCCTGGCCCAGCCAGTCCCGGGCTCTCCCAGGGACCATCACCCAGAGCTTGAACTGGGGCCACATGTACAAGCTTTGGGGTGCTTAACCCTTCGGGGCTCTTCGGAACCGGGACGTAAATAGGAAGAGGAAGGGATGGCCGAGGGGGACCAGCTATGGAAGAGGACAGGACGGCCAGAGGTAGGAGCTCAGGGACCGGGAAGCAGAGGGAGGGAGCGGGGGGAGAAAGGCCGACGGAAAGCAGGGGGAGGAAAGGTCTGGCGGGCTGGGGGACAAGCCCTCACGGACCGGTGCCCATGGGACTTCAGGGTGGGCTGGCTTCCCCCGTTTACACAAAGGGAGAGATGGGGCTCGGGGGGCTAAGAGCCCTGGGCCAAGTCATTCTCACAGACAGACGGGCCGGGCGGCTGCGCGCCCCACTCCCTCCGCCGAAACCTCCGACCAGGAGGAAGGAGGCGGGGAGGCGCGGGGAGGCAGGCGGCAGGGAAAGCAGTCCAGTTCGGGGCAGGAGGAGCTCCCCGGCTCGGAGCGCCGGACCAGGGCTGGGGCGGCCCAGGGCCCCGGGCTTCTCTGCGGCCCCGGCCCTAGTCGACCACAAGGGTCTCCTGGCTGTAGGGGATGGCCTTGTCGCGCATCTGCTCCCCGCCCTTCCCCGCGCTGGGGCCGGGCCCCTGGCTGTGCCCCGAGGAGTAGCTGGCGGACTTCTCAGCGCTGCTGCCCGGGGAGGCGGCCCCGCACCGGCCGCGGCCCCAGCAGAGCACGGAGGCGCAGGCCTGGCGGAAGCGGGGGTCGAAGAAGGCGTAGAGGAAGGGGTTCAGGCAGCTGTTGACGTAGCTGATGCAGGTGCAGTAGGGGAAGACGTTCATGAGGAAGACGTCGAAGCCGCAGGGCCAGCGCAGCAGGCTGCCCAGCATGTAGAGCGTCTTCACCAGGTGGTAGGGCGTCCAGCACAGCGCGAAGGTCACCACCAGCACCACGATGATGCTCAGCAGCCGGCGCCGCTTGCGCAGCCCCTCGATGCGCTCCTTCCGGAAGTGGCCGGCGATGGTCTGCGCGATGAAGAAGTAGCAGGTCAGCATGATGATGAAGGGCAGCACGAAGCCCAGGGCCGTGGACGAGACGCCCAGGCCCACCTCCCAGGCCCACTCCGAGCTGGAGGTGGCCACCATGGAGTAGTCCATGTAGCACTCCACCCTGGTGACGTTCTCGGGGCCGGGGACCACGGCGGTGACGCGCAGCACCATGACGGGCACGGCCAGGAGGGCGGCCAGCACCCACAGCACCGCCGTGGCCACCGCCCCGCTGACCCGCAGCCTCAGGCGAGCGTTGGCCACCGGCCTCACGATGGCCAGGTAGCGGTCGAAGCTGAGGCCGGTGAGGCAGAAGACGCTGGCGTACATGTTGACGAAGACGAGATAGCTGCTGAGCTTGCAGGCGAAGGAGCCGAAGGGCCAGTCGTACTCCCGGTGCGTGTAAGTGGCCCACAGCGGCAGGGTCACCACGAAGGTCAGGTCAGCCACCGCCAGGCTGGAGATGAAGATGTCAGCGGAGCGCCTCTTCTCCCGGCTGCTCCGAAAGGCGGTCCAGAGCACCAGGCCGTTGCCCGTGGTGCCCAGGAGGAAGACCAGCATGTAGATGGCCGGGATGAGGGCCCCCGACGACTTCCAGTCCGTGTACTCGCACTCGGACTGGTTGTCCGCCCCGTAATCGCTGTCAAACTCGCCACCTCCCTCCATGCTTGGGGACGGAGAGGAGCCGGGCAGGGGGTCCCCAGGAGGAACCGGCTCTGTAGCTGTGCCACCGACTCCGGGGGGCACGGGGAGCCTCTGGCTCGTGCCCCAGAAGGCAGGCGCAAAGGGGCAGGGGGGAGGGTGTCCAGATCCCTTCCCGGCGGCAGGAGGAGGGTGCCCGCTTCTGCAGACTTCCCTCCGGCCTGTCCTGCCTGCCCCAGCTTCAGCAGAGACACTTCCTGCACCCTCCTGCGTCTGTCTCCTCCTGGCTGCCACGCCCTCCTCCCACCTCCCGACCAGCCCCTCACTTGGGAGACTTCGGTCCCCACCCACTTTTTTCTTTTCCTTCTGGACACTGGGCAAGTGGCAGAGTGTTATCTGTGGCTTGCAGCCCACTGCCCCGCCGGCCCCGCCTCCATCCCTCTGGCTTCCTCCTCTGGCTTTTGGAGTGTCCCCTCCTGGCTCAGGCCACCCTCCTGCTTTCACTTCCTCCCTTCCCCTCTCAATGGGGCAAATTATGCAGATGGGAATCCAGCCTGCGCTGGAGCCAGGGCGGGCAGGGGGCGCGGAGGGTGTGAGATTTCGCAGGAGGGTCCCAGTCCCCCGCCACCTCCTGCCCTCCCAGACTTCACACTCCTCTTCTGCTTCCGTCATCCTGCTGTACCCGGGGGCTTTGGCCCTGTCCCTGGGAACATTTCACAGACACAGTCACGGGGACTTTCCCTAGAATTCATAAGCTGTTGGCAGAGAGCTGTGGGCAGATGGCATGGGATGGTCTAGACAGGCAGGACAGTGCCACAGGCTGAAAGATACCCCAGACACAAGGATCTCCAATCGAGTCATTAAATCTATGGGGAAACTGAGGCCCAAGGTCACAGGCTGAGTTTTGTTCCAGTTTTGTCGTTTGCTTTTCCTCTTCTCCAAGCACATAACATGGTGCCTGGCGTGTAGTAGGTGACCACCAAATGGTTGCGGGTGGATAACGGTTGTCCCCACATACAGAGGGATGAGGCTATGAGTTACGATGCAATGAGAACATGGATACATTTCAGTTCTCAGGCTCTTACTGCCCTCCCCGGACCAGGAGGTTTCTGTAAGGCCAGGTGGGGACAGGAAGCGACAGCTAGAGGAGTCGCTGTGGTGGGCCCAGCCCCATGGAAACTCACGTAGCCCTGACTGCCCACCTCTCCAGGACCTCTGGGCAGGAAGGAGGCAGGGACGCACCCTGAGCATGGAGGAGGCCACCTGAAGTTGGGCAGGGGTGGGAGAGAAATCAAAAATCAGGCGATGCGCCTTGCTCACACCCAAAGCCAAGGGCTGACAAAACTGAAATCCACTGTCTCCAGGGAGGTGTGGTCAGAAGATCTTGTGCAGAGACCATCCAGCAGGGGCCCAAACTCAAATACCCGCAAGGACCAGGTAAGAATGTATGAGGGCGAAAGAGCCCGTCTCGGGCAGTCACAGGGCTCCCCAGCGTCCCCGCTGGCTGCCCACATTTCCGTGCGTTCTGGTTTGGGGTTTGTGTTTGTTTGGGGGTTTTTTGTTTTTGTTTTGTTTGTTTGTTTGTTTTATGTGGGTAGTTCCCTGGCCGGGAATCGAACCCAGGCTGCAGCGTTGACAGCTCCAAAGCCTTAGCCACTACTCCACTAGGGAGCTCCCCTGCGTTTGTTTTTTAACATAACTTCAAATTCTGGGTTTTGTGAGAATCTGTGTCTGTAAATTGGGGGAATGAATTCCCTTTTTAAGAAAAGAAAGGGCAGGACAAGGACAACGTGTCCTCGGGCCCCCAGTTGGTGCACTTTGAACGAGAGGTGGGACAAACACAGGAAGGAGAGACAAGAAACGCAAAGACAGAGAAATGGGGGGAAAGGCCGTCCGAGCCGTAGGGCGTGAGGGAGGGGTTCAGGGAGGAGGCTGACGCGCAAGGCCCCGAGGGTCTGGAGGAGCACACCCACCGGCCGTGGGTGCGTGGGAACACGCTGGTGCCCCCCGAGCAGCTCCTGGGGAGCACTCCCTGCGTGCCAGGCGGCTCCCAAACACCTCGCGTCTCATAGGTACCCAGGCCTTTTCACCGGCAACACAACTTTAGGAAGCAGGTACCCTCATTCATCTCAAGTTACAGGTAAGGAAGCTGGGGCCCGGGGAGGTGAAATAACTTGGTCAAGGTCACCCGGCTAGGTTAACTGTCAGAGTCAGAATTTGAACTGAGGCTGCCTTGAGTCCATGGACTGCATTCCCAATGGAAAAACTCCAACCCTTTCGTAGATGGGGGCGCTTGTCACCTGTTGAGCTTTATCGACACAGATGATGGTGCTAGGAGACGTGTAATTTACTTTGAAATAAGCTCTTTGGGGTGCAATTAAAAATGGATTGATTAGAATATTTCAAAGAGGCTCCCTGCCAGGCAGCAATAGTCTCTACTAGACCCCTAGGCTTAGGACGGTAGCTTGACCCAAGAACAGCCCTGTCCCCTGCCATGCCCAAAGAGGATCCTTTGTTGCCTGATGTCAGCTGGACCGTTCACAGGACCCAGCGTCTGGCCCCTTGGCAGTCTGCAAAACGCCCATCAGGACACCCGGTAGGACCCAGAGCTGGGTTGTCATGGGCCTCACAGTGCACAGGGCAGGAGCTGCCCGAGGACTGCCTGCTCCTGCACGTTTGCCCAATAGAAGCCCACGCAGGTGGCAGAATGGCTGCCATTATAACCCACTGGCCAGCTTGGGTGGCAGATGTCACACTTCAACCACATCAGACTTCTTCGACCTTGACTTAGTAAAAGAGACCTTGCAGCCGAGCAGGGACCTGTTCGGCTCAGGTCAGCTCACAGTTGATGTCCCTGTGATGACTAAAAATGACTGCGCAGGACATTCCAGGATAAAGGCCAAGCTCGAGACCCCCACTGAATTCAGGTCTTCTCTGGTTCCCCCAGGAGGATCCAGGTACCCCTGCCCTTGGCAGCTAGAAAGGTAGACACAGCAGGGCTGCAAGTGAGCTAGCTCAGAGTGTCCCCAAAATCAGGTCCCTCCCACAGCTGTCCCCACTTGGAGCCTGAGCCAGATAGAGACCAGGGGGAAAGGATATGTGACCGTGTATAATCCTCTAGCCTCAGGCTCTCTGGCTCACAGCAGGTAAGAAGTGGTTGATCTGACCAGAGGAGCCAGACTGGCTGACAGGAGAGGGAGTGGGGGGCCAAGGCTGGGTGCCCCCCACACTGCCCAAATGCAGCCCGGAGGAGATGGAGTGCTGATAAGATCCTGACTCCACCCAAGAACGTTCTGGAACCAGATGGCCTGAGTGCCCCCCACATCCGTGGCATCCTGAAATCAGCCAGCAGAATCAGTCGGCCTCACTCCCCCAGCCTGACACCCGAGGTCCCTGTCCGTCCAGCATGGAAGACGAAAGCTCCGTCACTAGGACCGGAGGCAGAAATGATGCGCCCCCCGCGGCTCAGATGTTAGGGAGTCCCTGGGCAGAACCTGCTCTTCATCTCTGTGTCCCCCAACCCTGGCGCTCTGGCGCCCGGGAAAGCCTGTTGAATTAAAGCCACAGAAGACGTGCATGAAAGAATGTGAAAGGCTGGCCTCCACCCCAAGGTGGCTCCCCGGCTCTCGAACAAGGCCAAGTCTCTGCTAACTTGATCCAGAATAGCCCAGAGCCAGCTGGCGAGCCAGCAGCTAGGGCAGGACTGTGGGCCAATGTCCCCCTGGAGCCAGCCTGCCCTGGAGAGGTCCAGTGGTTTCCCGGGGGACTTCTGTCCCTCCTGAGTGATTTCTGAGGCACTGAGGAGCCTGAGATGAATAGCCCCTGGCAGGACAGGGCCCCAAGCCTGCCGCCACCACAGGGGTTTTTGAGGGGAGCCCAGGCAGTTGGGGTGCCTCTGGAGCCCTCAGCCTCCCCACCCCCAGGGAGGTTCTGGCCTAAAACGCAGAGACAGGCTTGGCTCTGTGCCTGGGGCCATGTGGCTGTGTGCACACTGTGTGCAGGGTCCGTGTGTGCCCTGCAGTCGCGTGTGAGCAGAAGGGACCTGTGTGTGCATGGGGCACGCGCGTGCACTGGGTGTGGCATTTACATACTGAGTGTGTCTGGGGTCAGGGGTCTGCAGAAACCTTCTCCGCAGTGGGCAGGAAAGGGTAGTGGATTGGACCTCCCTACGGGTCTGGCGTGGCGGGGAAAACGCAGAAACCTTGCCCAGGCCTTGCCCCGAGCTCCCCCCAGGTCTGGGTCGGGGACATCAAAGTCCCTTCCCCCGGACTTCTCACGCCCTCCCTGCCAGCTCCCCACCTGGGCCCCCTCCCTTCACAGGCCCGCTTTGAACTCCATGGAACTCACCCTCCCACTTCCCGGGGCACCAGGGGCCTTCTCGCCCTTCCCAAGAGGCAGCAGCAGCCGTGTCCCCAACAGCTGGCCATGCTATCGGAGGGGGAGTGGTGGCAGGGGGACAGGCGGGGTGCCAGCCCGCTCTGGAATTCCTCTGCCCTTCCTCCAGCCTTCCTCCCTGCCCCACCCGCAGCCTTACAAGCTCACAAGACCCCCCTTAGCTGTTTATCTGACCGGAGACAAATGGCCAGCTGCCTTCTGACAATTAAAGCGACCCCCACCCCTCAGCAGCTCCCATGGCCCTGGCCATTTGGTACTCCTGCAAATTCCCAGGCCCTCCTCCAACGTCCTGGACTTCCCTGGGCTGCGGACACAGCCCATGAAGGAAAGTGGCCGGCCTGAGAGCCCGGCGACAGGAGTCCCAGTTCCATCTTGGCTACTACTGCGTGCGCTTGGCGGATATTTCTCGAGCAGCTCCTATGGGCCAGACTCCCTTGGAGGCACTGGGCACACCGTTCAGACGTGTCCCCGATCTGCACGCACGTCCCAGAGTTGGGGCAAAGATGAAATAGCAAACACAGTGAACTCAGATAGCGACAAGCACTCAAAGAAAGTGAAAGAACCAGCGGAAAGCGGGTGCTTGCAGGCGAGGAGGACCACTGTAAGGGGGGGGGGGGGGCCTCTTGGGAGCCGCTGGCATTTTAGCTTCGCTGCGTCCCCCTAGACAAGGCCCCTCCCCCTCCCCAAGCCTGAGTTTTGCTACCTGGACGTGAAGACACCGAATGGGCCGGGGCCAGCTTTCTGCAACTCTGGGAATTGAGGTAGCGGCTCCCAGGCGTATTTGGGTCACGGAGGTCTCGCTACAAAGCTCAAAAGAGGGAAGCACACTGACGCCCCCGCCGGGACACAGGTCAGGGATTGTCAGGGTCAGATCAGACTCCCTCCTTCCCACCACGGCACCAAGCCCCATCTGACGGGTTGTTGGGGGACTGTGAACCATGGGGGTCCACAAGACTTTGCTCATGTCCTCGCCCACCATTACCCACCGCCCGCACTCCTCAGCACCCTACCTATAACTCCCTGGGGACCATGTGGCCGCAGGCCATGGGACCAGCATTTCTGTAACCTTGGAAGCATTTGAAGCTTTCTTTAGGACCGCCTGGATGGGGGCTGCTTTCCTATGACCTTGAACAGGAGAGATCCCTGAAGGCCACTGAGGCCGCTCATCCCCAAGCGGAGGTCAGAGGCCGTAGAAGACAGTCGTGGCGGGACAGGAGGCAGCATGAGCCGGCATCAACGTGTCACAGAACCTTTTGGAAATGGCACGTCCCCAACCCCACGCCATCCCTGAATGAGGTCACCGTCTCTACATGTCAGGTGTCAGCTTGGGTGTCGAGCTTGGAGGTTCACAACACGATGTGGTGGCTCTGGTTCCCCCACACCACTCAGGAGGCTTCGATGAACAGAAACTGAGCAGATGAGTTCATTATTATTTCATAAACGGAGTGCGCCAGCCCGCGGCGCGGGGGACAGGAAGCAGGCCAAGTGGCCTTTTGCAGGTGGGAAGGTTGCAGCCTCTCATCTAACTCCACGGACTTGACTGGACAGCGGGGCCCGAGGCGGAAAGGGAATCCGTCCAGGTGCGCCCGCCAGGTCCAGCGCCCTGTCCCCGTGCCCACGTGGTCTTCCCGCCCCATCCCGAAAGGTCAGCCCAGAAGCCCTTCTCCTTGGGGCCGGCTGGCCGCTGCCAGGCCGAGAGCCGGGCCGGGGCAGGAGGCAGGCGGCAGCGGCCGGAAGGAGGTCGGGAAGGAGGCCGGGCCCCTGGCCCCGCTCACACCCAGCCCCACCGGCCTCCCAGACAGCAGCGCGGCGTTTCCAAAAATATTGACAGTGGGTCTGAACTAACGAGGCGCCGGTCAGTGCTGACAATGGAAGGATGTGGGGCCGCCCGCGGGCGGAGGAGACCAACGCCGTCAGCCGCTGGAGCCGACAGCCGCTGGAGCCGACAGCCGCTGGAGCGTGGGGAGGGCCGGCCGGCTGCCGAGGAGGAAGCCCAGCCCTGCACCCTGGGGCCAGGGCGGGCGCTGGGCACACGCTGCCCCATCCAGGTCGCCTGCAGCGCAGCCTCCCGGCACGGGAGCACGTCCCCGACCCTCCTGACCGCGAAGAGCGTGTCAGCCTGCCCCCCCGCCCGGCCATCCGAGGGCCCCCCGGGGGGCCTCTTGAATGCCTCTGGGGACAAGAGCCTCACTCCGGCCCCGGGCAGCCTGTTCGCTCCCCAGCGGGCGGCATCGCAGCTCATGCCACCGTGTCACCTCCGGGAGCGCAGCTTTCCCACCTGCGACATGGGGGTCCTTACAACATCTGCCTCGTGGGGTCGCAGGCAGGAGTCCGCAGGGGAGGGGAGGTAAAGCTCCCAGGGAATGCCACACGGGCAGGAAGACGGGGCAGAGGGGCAGAGACATGCGGGAGGACGAGCTTCACAGGCCTTGAGGCTCAAAGCTCCACGAGGCTGGAAAAGCCAGTCACTGTTTTGTTGTCACTAAAGTGACGCGGACCGAGCCGGCGCGCGTGCTGGGTGGCAAGCCCTGGCCATGTGGGCGGAGCTGCAGCTGCCACACGCGCTGGGGTTCGGGACGGAGCCCCAGGACCCAGGGCCTCCCGCCGCGCCCTCCCCACCCCTGACGTGTCCAGGCACATTTGGGTATGGTTATACTTGCTCGTTTGGATAGCTGGGTTGCATTTACAGCGACCGCAGGTCACCATACCGTGCTGAGGATATATCGGGTTCAATAAAATACATTATTAAAATGAATTGGACCTGTTTCTTTACTCTTTTCCAGTATAGCTACCAGGAAAACTTAAATGACATCTGCAGTTCCCACGCTATGCCAACTGGGCGGCGCTGAGCTGAGATCCGAGCTAAGGGTGAGGACGTTCACCCGGGAGTAGGATGACCAGAGTCCCGCGAGACGCCGGCGCTGTTCGGGCTCAAACAGGACGCGCGGTCGGCCGACCGACACCGTGGGGCCAGGCTGAGCCTACGCACCGTTTGCAGCGGGCCCGGGCCGTTGTTTGCTGCCCCGTTTCAAACGGGGCATCTGGTCAGCCTGGCCTGGAGGTGTCTGTTACGGAGGCTCCCTGGGAAACAGCCACAAGCGTCCCAACCTGTGTTGGGGGGAGGGCTCAGACGTCTCGTCCCGAGGAAGAAGCCCGGAAGGACGTGATTTCTTCTCCCTGAGCCTGAGCCCCACATCAACCGAGTTACGAGTAACAGGCAAAGCTAACCACCCCCGACAGGTGAACGGCATCAGGCTCGGCACGAGCACATTTAAATGCTTTCCCCTGTGTAACTTTCATAAAAGTAAAAAAAAAAAAAAAAAAAAAAAAAATTTCATAACGATTTTATGAGATCATTTACATTATCGTTCCCGACGTGCGGATGAATAAACGTTCTGAGCGTTACGCCTCTGTGTCATAAAGGGAGAATTGAGCCCTCCACCTGGATTCCAGGAGCCTGAGAGCCGGATATACGCTCTCCCCCTGCAGGTCCCTGTCTGCACCAGGTAGGGCCAGTCAGTGCCTCACGGAAGGGGCCGCTCCTACCTGCGCCTGCTCCCTCCAGCACGGCCGCACCGGCCCAGCCGTAAGCAGCCTGTCTGCACCTTGAGGCTGCGTGAAGGACCGTCACCTAGGGCTGTCATCTGGGGCTCCCAGGAACTCAGGGGGCTGCAGTAGCTCAAGGATAATTCACAAGACCAACGTGCTTTGCGGCAATTCAAAGCGCCAACTCTGACGGCAAAACATCTGACTTCAAACCCCGGCTCGGTTACCGTCTCTCCGGGCCGTGGTTTCATTAACTACAAAGGGAAGGTGCTGACATACGGTAGTTGTCAGACGTATGAGGGACCAGACGAAAACCTGTCGCAGAGCAACCACTCGGAAGGCATTGCCTGTCACAACAGCTCACCTAATCGTCACGGTCACCCCGAGGGTTAGGAAGAGTCACATATGATAAATGGAAATGATGGTATTCCCAGTTTACAGATGCAGCAACTGAGGCACAAAGAAATGAAGAAATGTGCCTACACTCCTAGGATTGAAACCTACAATGTCTGCTTCCGGGGTCGGCAGTCTTACCCACCGGGACACACTGTCCAGGATCTTGAACAATCTGTGAAACCATTTTCCCCCCAATAATACTTTCTATCTTACTTTCTGAGGGGTGGAAGGTTCCTGCTCTACCTGCCCGGGGCTTTGACAGCAGCCAGTGGGCTAGTCCTCAGTGTGGTGTGAGCAGAGACAGCTGCCCCTGGATGGGCACCCCAGGTGTCCAGCAGCCATGTACCTTTACCAAAAAGGCACAAAGCAGGGGACTGCTTGGGGCCCTGGGGGTGGGTGGGGAGATGGAAATAAGCATTGGACACCAGTGTCCTGGGCCCGCCTCCAGCTGGTGTCAGCTATGCTTCTGACCGCTGGGCAATGCTGACCTCTGCTGGAGATGAACTGGTACTCACCCTTGACTTTCCCCTCAGCCCGGTTCCCAGCGCTGGCTGCCGGTCCTTGAGCTGGAGGCAGACACCTACAAGCTGAGTACCCAGGGGGCTCAGGGAAGCCCAACACCTCCATCCTCTAAGCTCCCATGGCATCTGGAGTAGCCCACTCCAGAATCTTCCAACTGTGCTAAGAATCCTTAGCACGGGGGACTGACCCACAGTCCAATAAGGTGATGACTCTGAGGTTAAGCGGGTCTTAGGACCCAGCTGAGGGCCCCAGCCTCCTAGAAAATCGAACACCAAGCCTCTACACCCAGCTCAGTGCTCTGAGCCACGTTCCCCACTGCCCCGGAAACGTGGTTGCATTGCTCTGTAATTACCCAATATCATATTACGACACTGATAGAAGGAAAGAAACGCTCTTGTCATTTTCTCTTTGGGTGGTGCAAGAGAAAAACCAAGAGCCATTGAATCACCCTCAATATTATTCATGCCTCTTCCTCAAGCGTGTCACATGAAAGGGAAAAATGTAAGTCTGCTTTATTAAAGAAAATGATGGACTAGAAAGAGACAGGAATCTTGTTTAAATGGACAGTTGATAAGAAAAGCGTTGCTTTCCTGGCGGGAAGAATCTCACTGCTGAGCACACAGCGCCACCGCGTGGTTTCTCTTGTGCCAGCAACCCCAGTCTCCACTCCGTTCACTTCCTCATCCATTATTTGAGGCTCCTAGAGAATTTCGTATCTGAACATTTTCTCTCAATCTCTTCACTACACCCACTAAGTTTAGCATGGAGGAAAAGGTGGACACACAGTTGAGTGGTCCCAAGCAAGAAGTGTAACTCTAGAAATCTTCATTCGTAACCCCTCCATGCTATTGCAATCTTAGCCCGGGGACTCTGATAATCACATAGAGATTTAACGAACTATTTCTTTTAACATAAGTCCATGCTTTTTCTCTTTGTCCTTCTAGAAATACATTTTTCCATTTCTCAGGCACCAGGCAAGACAGGTAAACTCCAGCCCGGGGTGGGGGTGGGGGACAGAGGCCAGAGCTCATCATGGGTGGTCCAGCTGGGCTGGCGCTCCTCGCTTCGTGAGTGCTTGTTGGATTTCTCCTCTGCAGGAGATCCTGTGATAGCTCAGCGGGAGTCCAGACTCTCAAGGTCTCCACCTTCAACGACTTGGAGCCCTATGGGGTACTACCAATGGCATAAAAATGACATCTACTAGCTAGTAACATAGAAAGTAAAGCTGCAGCTGTGGAAAGTACTACCAGGAGATTTTTATCCACAGCCAGAGTTTTGGAGTCTAACTCGTAGAGGCTTTAAGTACTGGAAATATTAAGACTCCCCCGCTCATACACACACTCCATGATCAACTTAAAATAAAAACAAACAGAATAATAAGGTAAGTGTAATGAAATCCACAAAAAGTCTTGTCTTTCCCATGATGACTTCTTTGAAATTCTTTTCTATTAAAAAAAAAAAATCAAAGAGCATATTGTGAACATTTAGGAGTGAACCTGTTTCACTAATACCTGACATGCAAGATACATACTTAGTCTGACCGGTGGGGAATCCAGGATAGGACACATATACGATAGGGGTTTGACCTTGTCAGGAAAATCAAAGACTTCCCTGAGACAATGGTGATTGCTCTGAAAGCATCAAGGTGAGAAGGCAGGTGCAGGGAGGCAGGGAGAGGATGGCCGCCAATACAGAAGGCACTGTGCAGGGCACGTGCAAACATCCGGAGGCAGCCTTGGGACAGCCAAGGCCGGAAGGAGGCCAGGTGAGGCTGGAACACAGGACAATGGGGACAGTGTTACAGGAGGAGCTAGGGGCCAGGCCACCCAGAGCTTTATGGGCCACCTTGAGGAGTTTCGTCTTCATCCTCTGAGCAGCGGAAGGCCGTAGGAGGGTTTTAACTAGCAGGGCATGGGGACCAGGCCCCACCGGTGTAACAGAAAAGCCACTTGGGCTGGGTGTGGAGAATGGATGTGAAGGAGTTCAATTAGGAGACAGGAGCCCCCACGAAAGGTGACAGGAGTCCCCACGAGAGGTGACAGGAGCTTTAATTGAGAGTGGGGTGGTCAACACAGAGAGCTGTGAATAGGTCTCAGAGGCAGTTTGGGCTGAGTGAAAGTACAAGGAAAACGGAGATGTCAGGGCGTCTCTTAGGTTTCTCTCCTGCTGGTACTAAATGAATAGAGGTGTCATTCATGGGAGCAGGGTGTGGCAGAAAGTGGTAAGTCAACCCCAGTATCTATTTTCTCCTTCTCCCTTTAGTGACTGCACCAGAGTCCCCTTATGGGCCACTGAAGATCTTCGCCAGCTCATCGACCTTTCGTACCAGCTCCACGGAAGGGCCTGGTGGACCTGAAGCAGACCCAGCCTGACCGCCGCTCCCCTCCGGGCCGGCCATGCCTACCCACCTCCTACTCAGAGGCATCCCTGTTGATAATTGCTGCTCCCCCCACCCCCACCCCACCCATCCTTGCATGCAAACACAGAACAACAAAAGAGGGAGCACTCCAGGGGACAGGGGGGAGTTCTTCCTGCCTTCGCTCCCAGAGCGCTGGTCCTCGGGGGAAATTTACCGACCTCACGACCTCACGTGGTTTTCTGCACATTGGGCAGCTCATAACATGCACTGTCCCATTATCTCCCTCCTTCTTGCATCAGTCCCCTTGTTAGTAACTCCTAGTCCCTGAGACTTTTTATTATTATTCCCTAATAAAATAAGAGCATGCGAGGACCCTGCCTCAGACTTTCTCCGAGGGGAACCGGGTCTGGGCAGTAACACCACGCGGATCTGGGGGCGGACCTGGGCTCCGGAAGACTGACCGTACAACTTACTCCCTACCTGCAGCCTTACGACTACTCCGCAGGATATGCAAGGAGGGACACATGCTTTTCCTGGGTCACATCCCCGAAAAAGGACATTTCTTACCCTTCACTTCCTTTCTCTCCCACTGCCCTTGGGCTGGAACATGAACACAGGACTAGCGAGCCGGCTTCGACCACGAGGCAACCTCTGAAGGAGTGACAGAGCACCCGGACCCCGGGAAGAGTGCTGGGCCACCCCGTCCTCTCACATCTGAGCCTGCATCGTTACTAACACATGGGGGAGAGGGACATGAGACCGGTGTGGGGAAAACCCGAGAGTCCAGTTAGACAGTTTATGTTTGAGGAGTTGCCTTAGAGAAACCCCAGTGAAACCAAGGCGGTGCATGTGAGTGACCTTGGAAGTCAGGGGAGAGGTCTGGACTGAAAATGTGAGTCTGTGAGTCGTCCCCTTCTCGGGTGTGGCTGGTAATGAACGTCTCGTGGGCTGGACCCAGTGACTCACTTCTTAAAAAAAGAAAAAAGTAGAATATGGCAATGTGATGGGATGTCACTTCCAAGACGAGGCCACAGCAGGACTGGCTTCCTTCTTAGAGCACTGGCTCTCGGTCGCTTGCTCTCAGGGAAGTCCGCTGCCATGTCGTAAGCTGCCCTATGGATAGAACAACGTGGCAAGGACCTGGCCAATGGCCCGGGAAGACCGAGGCCCGTCCGACACCCTGTGAAGCCGCGGGTCCCTCCAGTAAGCACATGAGGGAGACCAGAAGCAGATCCCACAGTCCCGGCCGAGCTCGCGGGTGACTGTTCAGCCCCAGTCAATGTCTTAACTGCAGCCTGTGGGACGCTAATCCAGAGGCACCGGGCCGAGCCGCAGCCAGCCGGCTCCCGGACCCAGGGAGACTGAGATGCGAGCTGTGTGCTTCTCTCTAAGCTGCTGGGGCGCGGAGGGCCGGTAATCTGTCCATAATCAATAACCAGGACGGAGCCCATACCGGAGCCCTGAGGACCCCTCCCTGTCAATGGCCGGAAGAGGAGAACGAGCCTGAGAAGGAAGCAAACGACAGCAGCCGTGGGCCTAGGAGGCCATCCGGGCTGGGCACGTCACGGAGCCCGGGAGAAGAGGCCCGTGCAATAAGGGTGGGAGAGCCAACAGCACTGGGGTGCTGCAGGCCGACCAAGGAGACGAGAGAGGGAGACGCTGAGACGTGGAGGTCGCTGGCCACCTTAGGACCGATGGGCCTCGTTGGTATTAAGGGAGAAACACTGTCTCTGGAACCTCAGCTCCTTCCGAACTCCTGACCAAGTCCTTCCCTCTCATCCTTCACCGGGAACATTTGCAAAGATCCAGCAGGAAAACAAGAAAAAACCAAAAAGGGAGAAAGGAATATTTGCTGAGCCCTGCTCCAGGCCAGCGCTGGGCCAAACGTCGCGTGCACGCACGCTCACTGCATCCTCCCGGACGACCTTGAAAGGTGGGCGTTCTACGTTCTCCGGAGAAGGAAACAGACTCCCAGATACGAAGTGCAGTGCCCAAGGTCGCTTGGCAGAGATTGCCCGTGTCCCCACGTCCACGACATCCGTGCAGCCCGTCGGACCGTAGTTCTTTAGGGGTCGTTTAAGGGTTGCAAAGCCTCTCGCTGCCTCCCGATGACCGACCCACTCCGCGGGCCTGGTTGTCCATCTCACAGACGCAGAGCCGGGCTCCTGGAGACGCCGAGCCCGGCCTCTCCCGTCCCGCCAAGAGCGGCAGGCAGAGGGGCTCCACGGGGCGCACCGGCGTCACCCCGTCCCGGCTGGCCGACTTGGCACGGCTGAGCTGGCAACGGCATGCTCGTGCCAGGCGGCTGAATAATCAGAAGCCGCACAGCCGGAGCTTCTAACCGCTCTCGTTTTAAAAATTATTCTTCACAGTTACTTCAGCTCATTAAGCCTTGAGCGCGGGCCAGCTCCGTCTGGGGCTCCCCCCACCTCCCCAGTTCCTCTCTCTCTCTCTCTTGCGGGGGAAGCAGAGCTCAGAGCTGGCAGCTTGGAAGGACTTGGGGTGGGGGACGCAGGGCGGGGTGCTCAGCCCCCACTGCCACCACCCATCAGGGAAATGGGAGGTCGGGTCCCTTCCGTGGATAACCCCCTGACTTTCTCACAGCCTTCCTCTCTCTATAGGGCCAGCGTGGCCTGCAGGACCGGCTGGAAGCCTGGGGGTAATGCCAGGAGCAGCGCGCTGGCATCCTGACAACCGGCTGAAGGGCTGTGGGAGTTGGGGAACCCACCGGTTGGAGAACCCACCTGCATGCACGGCTGAGGAGGCCAAGTAGCCTAGTGCCCTGCCATCCAGTAGAGGAACCCTGAACAGAATGTAGCTGTTTAAATTCAAATTTTAATTAATTGAAATGAAATGAGATTAAGAGTTCAGTTTTTCCATCACACTGGCCACCTCTCAAGTGCTCAGTCAGGCTACTGTATCGGGCAGGGCCGATAGAAGGTCACGGTCATTGTAGGAAGTTGCAGTGGGCAGCACCGTCCTGTGTTTGATTCCGACATGCAGATCCCAGCATCACTGTTTAACCCTGGGCAAGCTCCTGAATCCCCCTGTCCTCAGTTTTCTCACGTACAGGACGGAGAAGGCCAGGAGTTGTCATAGAGACTCAGTGAGACACACGGCGTCCAGCAGAAGTAACTCCTAGACTGGAGTTTCGGTTTTAATTGTAAAATCACAACCACACATGCTTATGATTTTGTAATAAAAACCTTGGTATAGATTACCAGCCCATAAAAAAGGGGTGTTATTTGTGCCAGACCCTGCATAGACACTTAGAAAAATCCCCAACAGTGGTAAGCACTTGGACGTTCGCTCTTATTACATCTTTGAGAGTGTGTGTTCACACTCCTCTCAGGCTTGGGTCTTACAAAGCAACGCCACAATTGTCATCTCATTTGCATTTCATGGTAAGTATAAGGCCTGCAGGAGCCTGAAGGGTTAGCTGAACCAAGACCCAAAGGTTATGTGACCTCTCGAATGAGTGACAGAACCAGGACTTCAACTAAGTTAATAGCTCAACTAACATCTGTGGATTCTTTTATGTCCAACGTCTTGAAACATCAGGAAATGTCCAGTTTCAGCCTCAGCCCAACCTCAAGAGGCCAGGAACAGTCCTCCCATTTTAAGAGCGGGGTTCTAACAGGGGAGTAGTCCTAATACCCAGCAGCACCTCCCCAGCATCTGTTCTGTGCCACACACTGTTCTAGACACCTATTCAAATCTCCACAACGGCCCAGGGGAGGAGGTGCACTGATTATTCCCATTTTAGTGATGAGGAAGGGGAAGCACAGAAAGGGTAAGTAACTTTCCCTAAGCCACTCAGCCAGGAAGGGGCAGGGGGTGGGGGTCAGGACACCGGAACCCGGGACTTCTGAGTCCAGCCTGGCTGGAGACAGCTCACACTTCACTCGCCCACTTCCCAGGCCAGGTGAAGGAAGCAGACAAACAAAGGCCCTTTGTTCCCAGGGCCTCTGATTTGCTCTCACACTCTCTTCCCATCACCTGTGTCACAGGAGAGGCGAATGCAGGCTGTGCTCCCCGCCTCAGGGGGTACAGGAGGGGGTGGGGTGGATATCTGGGAGCCTTTCGTGCCTCTCACCATCACCCCGCATTAGTTTGCTGAGGCTGCCGTAAAAATTCCACAGACTGGGCGGCTTAAACAACAGACATTTCTTTTCTAACCCCTCTGGAGCGTCGAAGTCCAAGGTCACGGCGGTCCCTTCTGAGGCCTCTCTGCTCGGCGGGTGGGTGGCCGTCTCCCTCCCGCTTCGCTCCGTGCGTGTCTGTGTGTGAGCTCCTTCTTCTTAGTAGCACACCAGTCACATGGATTCAAGCCCACGCTGGTGACCACGTTTTAATTTAATTACCTCTTTAAAGACCCTATCTCCTGTCGGCTGGACAGTAACCTCGACTAAGTAGTCCATCACTGAAAGCATTCACTCGGGCCAAGAAAAAAGAGAGAAAAAAGTACTGACAGCCTCAGAACATGGGGACCCAATGGGCCACGTACACGTTCTGCTATATGCCAAGATGGAACTATACACATGTACATATACATACACATACATATATATATGGCAGGGAGATAGGAAGTTAGAACCATCGAGTTTTAAAAACAGGAACTTAGGACCATAGAGTTTAAGGAGCCAAGCTCCACCCACAGACCTCCCAGCCGACTCAGTTTCCTTAAAGTCCCAGTTCATCTTTATCACTCCAAAGGCTGCACATCCTGAGGTCCTGGGAGTTAGGACTCCACCACATGAACTGGGCACAATTCAGCCCATCACACGCCCTGCCTTTCTCCTCTCTGCCCATGTCCTGGCCACCTGGAGAAGCCAGTCAGCACAGGGCTCTGGGGCAGAGCTGTGGGGGGCTGGTGAACAGGGACCCTAAGTCAAATGACAGCCTAAATCACTCTCCACCAGGGACGTTTGGGATCGGACCTGAGGTGGAGGAGACCATTGCTCATCGTCTTTTCCTAACTACCTTCGCTCTGCAGGACCTTGTGACACATCGTCTAGTTTAGTCCCTTCAACCAGCCTGCAAAGGGGGAGTGCTTCCCCCATTTTTCAGAGGAGGAAAAAGAATCGCAAGATAATTGAAAAACCATCTGGGATGGGGGAGCCCTGGAGTTAAGGGTCCCTAACTTCTCAGTGAAACAGTCCAATAAATTGTCCTGTTTGTTTGGTTGTCCTGCTCCCTCTCAACCCTGGAACCTCTGTTGTATTAATAGCTGTTTCCTCCTTCCCAGGGTGCTTCCCCACCCCCCACCTCAATTTGGCCTGGCAAATTCCTGCAACTGTCAGCTCAAGCGTTTCATCTCTATGATAATGCCATGCTCTAGCCCTGCCCCCATCTCCCACCAGAGGTCAGGCTCCACGTCTGTCTGTGATCAGCACTGCAGCCCCACTGTCCAGCACGTAGCAGATGCTCAGTGAACACCTATGGAAGCGCGAGAACATTACCTCCTCTTGGCAGCCTCACTGAACACTCTTCTTCCTCTGAGAGTCAGGCTCCCTTTCTCCAGAGTTCCCAGGACAGTTAGTGTTTATTTTGCAGAGCTAGTTATGTTTGTCACCAGCTCTAGGCCAGGACTCTGAAGATGAGGTCCAAGTTCCATTCATCTGAGAGTATTCAAAGATGCTTTTCGGAGAACTGACAAGTTCAGTCATCCTGCAGGTATGGTTGGACCCAGGGGCTCACACACACAATGGCATCACATGCGGATGCAAAAAATGTAGCCCCAGAGGCTCCTGGGGGCCCTTCCCACGCTCTGTGGCCCCGAAATGGAACTTGTGTGGCACAGACCCTGGTTTCCCACCATCCTGCTCACTTGCACCAGCCCAGACGTGGTGGGCTGCAAGCCAGAGACCCCTGGCCTACAGGGCCTTGGGATGGAGGTTCCCCACCTCCCCGACCAAGCTCCTCCCACCTGGGAGGACCCGCCCCAGGGAGAGGCACTGAGCCTCAGGCTGGTTTCCTGTCACTGCCTTTCCTACCGAGAGGGCTCTGGCCTTGGCTCCCTTCCTGACTCTTCTATTTTTTCTAGCTCCTACGAAGGACACCACAGGACCGTGAAAGGGCTTCTCCCATAAGCCCAGTGTGCCAAGCTCTGTCTCCATATTGGTTAGAGACTCCCTCATAGATTCAGAGAATATGTATTTCTTAAAAATGTTTTAGTTTGTTGGATAGATGGATAGATGGATGGTTGATGGATGGAATGCATGGTGAATACATTACTGTATTTTCGCGTGTATAATGCACACTTTTTGCCCAAATTTATGAGGGAAAAATAAGAGTGTGCATTATTCATATTATTCATGGATAGTGCTAATTCCTTATCTATGCAAATGTTTTTAACCCTTTCATGTATGCTTATGAGTTAAAAGTGTAACTTGAGAAATCAATAACAATATCCGTATGCAACTAATACCCTGGAATATGATCATCAGGTTCTTTTAATATGGAAAAATTTTACACATAAATTTCTTGTATCTTCTTTCTGTTCTTGTGCTTTGCAATTATTTGTTACATAAAATTTTTTTGTTCCACCATATGTTGAAAAATAAATGCCAATATTTCTTTGTAATACAAAAAAACAAGTACCTCAATATAAACAAATAAAAATTTTAATTAAAAAAATTAAAAAGAAAGATGGGTTTTCCCCTGAAAATTTGGCCCAAAAAACGTGGGTGCACATTGTAGATGGTATTGCATAATCTGGTCGTTCTAGATACCCTCCGGAAAAACAAACTCTGTCTCCTTGTCTCCTACTGACCACCTTCCCCTACACCGTGTAAGAACAGAAAGCACTTTTCTTTGTCCTGAAACCGGCTCCCCGGTCCTTCCTTATCATAACAATGACTGCTACTTAGCAGGGCTAATTCTCATCAAGCACTCACCCTACTTTAGGCTCTGAGCTAAGCTCTCACCCAGTCTTCACAACTCCAAGGTCAACGCAACTTACAGCTCAGGAAACCGAGGCTCAGAGAGCATCATTTGTCTTGAGGCACGCAGACAGTCAAGGGTGGAGCCAGGCGTCAAAGCAGGCGACCTTCGCCGCCCTGTGAGAAGGCCCTGCTGCCTCCACACCTCCTCGCTGGCTTTCCCTTAACGGGCTGCTCTGCCTAGACCGGGGCGTCGTCCTCCCGTCTGCAGAGTGACAGCAGGGCATGTATTTGTCTAGGCAACGCTAGGCTACGTTGCTTAACAAACGAACCCCCAAGTCTCTGGCTCGTCACAGCAAAGACTCATTTCGTCGTGTCCCTGCGTGTCAAATAGCCCCCCTCCAGCTCCCAGGTGGCCCCCAACAGGGGAAAGGAGAGACGGAATGGGGAAAGTTGACTCTTCACCTGCCTCCGCCCAGAAAGAACTCGTGTCGTTGCTGCTTACATTTCCTTGACCCAACCGAGGTGGACATGTGGCGAATACAGCTTGTCTCTGCCACAAAGGGCCACACAACTCCTGCCAAGGAGAAAGCGAAAGGTAGAGTGTAGCCAGCCTGTACAGGTGGGGCTCGGGGGCGGAGGCCAGCGGACCAGGGTCCAGGCTGCTGGCTGGGAGGTGAGCACGGGCGGCTGGGACTCTGAGTCACCGAGCAGTAAACTCCAAAGTCCAGCGCTGGGGGTGGTGCCCTTCTCTATTGTCCTGAATATCGCTCCAGAGCAGTGAGCCCACACTGAGCTTCTTGGCTGAGACTCGAACTCTTGTTATCTGTGTTTGGGGCTGCTAATGACAGGATTTGACCTGAATTCAGGGAACAAAGTACTAAGAATAACAGTCCCTGACTTTCCAGGCTTGAGAGTCCACAAATCATTCTCGCAGCCATAATCTCACTTGACCTTCACAATAACACAGTGACGTAGCTACGTGATCTCCATTGTGTGGCAAGGAAATTTAGAGAAAGGTGATGTAATGGACCAAAGTCACACCGAACCCGCGTGCGCCAGGGACCTCGCTGGTGCCAGCTCTGGGAGCCCACACTCAGCTCTCCCTCCCACAGCTCAGCTGCCACCCCTGCTAATTTCTATGGAAACTGCTGGTGAGAAAAGGCCTATCGACAGGATGTGGGGTCAAGCGCTGGGCTGCCCTGGGCATCGGGAAGGAAGAATTGAAAGGTGCAGACAGCCTGGGTTTGAATCCCGCTCTGCCACCTGCTTAGCAAGTCGGCAAGCTCATCGACCTGGGCTCACTTCCCTCGTCTGGAGCACAGGGATGACCTGTGCCTGCTGCAAAGGGCTGTGGTGGGAGTGTAATGAGACACGGATGCCTAGCACAACGCCTGGCCCAACGTTAGAGCTTAACTAGCATTCGGTGATGCTGCTGAGATCCTTCTTGGAGACGAAATTATGCCACTGTCCCTTCCTTCCTCCCTCCCCAGGGCAGCCCAGTGGCACTATGTTAACTTACATTCTAGTCGGAGAACAATCTGACCCCTTAACCCAGCTTCCCATGCAGCTGCCTGAAAGGAGGGGACACTCTTTTAAACCCCTTTATGGATGTGGGGCTGACGTACAAAATGCTGTGTGTGTTTAGTTGGAGATGGTGTACACCCATCACCGTAACCCATGCTATGCCCTCGATGTCTCCTTTCCTCCTGCCCTCGTTAGTTTTTGTAATCAGACGCTTAAGGCAAGATGTACCCAAGGCCATACAGTAGGTCTCTACTACTGGGTCATCTGTGTAACCTAAACTTTGTACCCCTTGACTAACACCCCTCCATGTCTCCCTCCCTCAGCGGCTCACCTCCACCAGACTGCTCCCGGCTCCTGCGTGTTTGACTATTTTAGGTCCCACATCTGAGCAAGACCGTGCAGGTTTTGTCCTTCCACCTCTGGCTGTCCTTACGCAGGCTGTCTGCACCTTAGCATGACGCCCTCCATGTCGATACAAATGGCAGGGTTTCCTTCTTGTTTAAGGCTGCATGACATTCGGGGTACGTATACACCACATTTTCTTCATCCGCTCGGCCATCAGTGGGCATTTAAGTTACTTTGGCATCTTGGCTATTGTGAGTGAATACGTCTGCAGTGAACATGGGGGTACAGACAGCTATTCAAGATCCTGCCCTCAATTCCTTCAGCAACACATACGGAAGTGGGCTTGCTGAATCATGCAGGAGTTCCATTTTTAATTCTGGGGGGAGACTCCAAGCTGTTTTCTTTGCCTGAGGATCAGCACTGGCCACCGCCCCCAATCCCTGGGCCTTCACCTCAGTGTGGCTGCCACCCAGGGGCCAATCGTGCCATGCCAGGATGACTCTCAAAGTGATCCTGTGAGGACAGTGGCGGGGGGTGCAGGGAAGAGGACAGCCATCAGACCCTTGGGGTAGGTGAACCTGTGAGGGCTGCCAGAGTCCCATGGGTGACTCTGACACGCCTGCATTTGATGCCACTTGAGACCCATGGACTTAGGCGAAGCTCAAGAGAAGAAAAATACTGGGGAAAGGGAGCTGGGAGGGTCCTGTCTGTTCTCACCAGTGCCAGGAATGCACGTGAGCTGCCGGCTGCAGGAGATGTCACCTCGGCCTCACCACCTCGGCCTCATGGAGGAGCCAGTGTTTTGTATCTGATGCACTCCTCCAGCCAGTAAACATGGGGAGCAGGGGAGTTATGAGATGGCCTTTCCTAAAGATTCTTAAAAGCAACCAGGATAAGGAACTTATATCAAGAATATATCAAGACCTCTTAGGATCCAACAGTAAAAAGACAAATCAGAAAAGGGTCAGATAGACATTTCTTTGTACAAAAGGCCAACACACACATGGAAAGACGATCAACGCCATTAACCGTCAGGGAAATGCAAAGCAAAACCACAAAGACATACCGTTTCCCGCCCACCAGGAGGGCCGGAATCCCAAGGCCAGGTGTTGGGGAGGCGGTGGAGAAACCAGAACCCTCACACACTGCTGGTGGGGATGTAAAATGGTCCAAGTGCTTGGAAAACAGCCTGGCGGGTCCCCAACAAGTGAAACATAAAGTTAACACGTGACCCAGCCATTCCCCCCCTAGGCATGTACCCAATAGAAACAAAAGTCCGTGTCCGCACCAAGACATGTACACATGTTCCAAATGTTGTCCATAACAACCAAACACTGAAAACCAAGTGTGTATCAAATACCATGTCGTACAGCCGCACACGGAGTAGTATTTGGTAGGAAAAGGAACGGTCCACACAACACGATGAGCCTTGAAAACATCAGGCTAACTGTAAGAAGCCAGTCACAAGGGACCACTTGCTGCATGATCCCATTTACATGAAATCTCCAGAATAGGCACATCTATAGAAACAGGAAGTAGATCCGTTGGTTTCCTAGGGCTGGGGGTGGGGCAAGAGTGGAAGATTATGGCCAAGGGGTGCAAGGTGTCTTTACAAGGGGATGGAAATGTTCTAGAATGGATTGTGGTGGTAGTCGCACAAGTCTGTGACTATTATTAAATGCTATGGAATTGCACATTTTGCATGGGTGCTTTCTATGGCAGGTGAATTATATCTCAATGAAGCTGCTTTTAAAAATGAAACAAATCAGGTGTAGTGGCTAGGCTTCACTGCTCTCACCACTGCAGCCTGGGTTCGATCCCCGCTCAAGGAACCAACCAAAAATAATAATAAAAAAATAAAAATGAAACAAAGCAGATGCTTCCTTGCACACCTGCTTGAGGTGAGGACAGTTTCCAATCCCCTGCATCCATTCTAGACCAGAAGAGAGAAAAAAAAAAAAAAAAAAAAAAAAAAAAAAAAAAATATATATATATATATATATATATATATATATATATATATATATATAAATCAGAGCCTTCGGGAAGGCCGGGTGGTTGTATTGCAACCCCAGGGCCCCGGGGGTCCTTCCGTCGCCAGTGCAGGTAGGCTCACTGAGGCTGGGGGACGCACTGCAGAGGGCTGCCACAGTGCTCCAAGGGGAGTAACACGGCCTTGGACGTGGCTGTGAGCTTGGGCGGGGCGTGGAGCTCTGCAAGGTTACGCATGGGTCCCAGACCCACGGGCATGGGCTCTAAAGACAAAGAGACAGAAGGAGCATAAGTTCAGCCACAGACGGACCCAAATGGGCACCACGTGTCCTCCGCCCACCAGCTCCATGGCCACAGGCTTTTCAACACCTGCTAAAAACGTCAGTCACCACGCCCATCACACAAGCTGCCCTCCTCCCCACTTCGGTTTGGTTTTGCTGGGTTCACATTTCTGGAAGCCTGTGTGCTAAGCAAGTGCTGTGTATGCATTACTGGAACATCTAGTCTTCACTTCAGGCCTGGGCAAAGCCAGGAGTGTTCATTATTATGCTCTTTTTATGCGGGGGGATTGGGGGGATTGAGGCTCAGAGAGGTCAGGCAGGTTCTGCATTGTCACACAGCTAGAAAGTGGCAGAGCCACTATGCCAGATCTATCGTTTTAAGTGCTATATGCCATCCATATAGCAAGGATGACATGTCATAATGAAGATAAAGAACTTGACCTCCAGCTGGGTCCTCAGAAAAGAGTTCCAAGAGCCAGGGCGCCAAAGCCCTGCCCCTTGAGTGATGTCCCCACCCAGAGGTCACAAAGACGACCCTTGTGATAAGAGGGGATGACAATGCTTTGGATACACACATTTCTTGAGCACTGTGGGCCGGGGGCTGTGCTATGGGGCTTCCTTGCTCATGCCAGAGACCATACTTCCCAAATATTCCATGTGCCCCGCCCCCCACTTCAGGGTCTCCAACAACGAGGCAGAGATGTGGGGGAAGAATCACATCCATACTGGGAAATGCCCTTTGCTTTGGGGGGTGTGGGAGGCAGCCAATTCCTTAACGGCTGGACTAAAATCGGTGAGAGAAGCTCTCCGGACTGGGGCCCAGGACGAGGCAGGGCTATGAAACAGCAGTAGGTGCAGAGAAGCAGGTGTCCCTGCCATTTCCCCACCAGGGAGAAGGCTAACTGAGCTCGGCCTCCCACGTACAGCCACTTCCCACCCTGTGCCCCGGTCATTACGGGGGTAACACATTATCTCCCCCCTCAGCAGCTTAAAACAGCGTTTCACTACACGTCTGCATCCCGGGGGTCAGGGATTTGGTAAACGGGTGGATTTGTCCCTGTTCTGTGATGTCTGGGGCCTCACCTGGGAAGGCTGGGAGGCAAGATGATTTGACAGCTGGAGGCTGGAACCCTCTGGGCCCGTTCACTCGCATGGCATGCGCCTGCGCTGGGACGACCCACAGGCAGACCAATGGCAGAGCACCCAGTGTGGGTCCCATGAGGCGTGGCTTTCTTACAACACGGTGACCTCGGCCTAGTGGCAGTTCTTACCTCGTGGCCCAGCGCTCCAAGCACCAGCGTTGCAGCAAATACGGTGGCATGCAGCTGCTCACCGTTTGCGCCGCAGCCCAGGAAGCCTCGCGGCTCCCGGCAGGAGGGCAGCCAGGGAACGTTTCAGGGAGGAGGCACGCTCCCGGGCATGGGTGGAAGAGTTTATTCACCCCGGGAGGGTCTCCCCCATTGCCTGCACAATCCAGGGGGAGAATCTCTCAAGCGCAACAACGAGAGAAGCCAGGGACCAAAGAGTGCGTGTGGTGTGATTCCCATTCATGGGACGGTCAAGGACAGAAAACGAATCACGAGTTGAAACAGTGAGCACGTCGGGGTGGGCAACAATGACGTGTCCAAGGAGGGGAGCCTCCTGGGCTCTGCTGTGTGCTGTATCGGAGCCCACTGGTGGTTATGCAAAGGGGGTGTCTGTAGAAGTCTGTGGAGCTCTACACTTAGAACACGTGCACTGGACACACTAGGTCAAGAAAGGCTTTTATGAAGAATTATCCAGCGGGAGCACCTCACCCCCACCCCTGCCCCAGCCAGCTTCCCGTGCCCTGGCAGAGAGCAGATTCCCAGGCCTCCCCATCCTGGCCGATGCGTGGAAGTGGGGGACACGGGTCCACACCCTCCTCGCGTGGCCCTTCCGCCCTCACTTCCTTCTCAGTTGCAGGATCCTAAAGTCAGTGCCAGAAGGACACCTCCATTTATGGAAGAGAGAAGCAGGAAGCAGAGAGAGGCACCCAGGGAGGCAGCCTGGCCCCCCAGACCTCCTGACGCCCAGCCCAGGACGTCGGCCCCGCTGAGGGCCCAGGCTCCTCTGACACCAGCATCCGAGGTGGAACCCTGCTCCTTCCGGTCCTGGGTGGCTGAGCTCGCCACAGACCATCAGACGCTGCTGCGCGAGGTCTTTGTACAACCCGGCCTCCCCAGACGGGAATTGCTGGAAAGCGGGAAGGTTTCCTACTAGAGAAGTTTCTGGGAGCCGCCCAGCTGGGCGGGGCCCCCGCAGAGCCGGGGCAGAGGGCCCAGGCTGGCGCCTCCGGGGGGCGTGGCCCCCCTGACCAGGCCTGAGGGCGGCTGGCCTGAGCGGTCGCACCACTCCCAGAACTTCCAGAGCGCGGGGACAGGAAGAGATGCCTTCACATTCCACTTGGCGTCCCGAGGCCAGAGCAGGAGCCAGCACCCACAAATCCTAAAACGTGAAGCCCAGCCTCGACATCCAAGGCCTTTCCTGATGTGTCTACCCGACCCTGACCCCCCGACCCAGGCCCATTTCGCCCCTCTTCCACAGTCCGCGCCTGTGACAGGCTGACTTGTACCCCCCATCCCCTACATTCATGTGTTAAAGTCCTGACTTCATTAGCTCCAATGGTGACTCTATTTGGAGATAGGATCTTTAGAGGTAGTTAAGTTAAAATGAGGTCATGTGGGTGGGCCCTAATCCAATGTGACTGGCATCTTTATACAGAAGAGGGGACTGGGACGCCGACACGCACAAGGGGAAGGCCACATGAAGACACAGGGGGAAGGCAGCCATCCACCCGCCAAGCAGAGAGGCCTCCGAGGAACCTGAGCCTGCCCGCACCCCAGCTCGGACTTGCAGCCTCTAGAGCAGTGAGAGAATGAAGTTCTGTGGTCGAAGCCCCCACAGCCTGTGGTGGCTTGTTACAGCCGCCTGCAGCACACGGGACAGCTGTCAGTGTCACGGTGCCTTACGCCTTCACACCCGGTCTGGACCCAAGCTGAGCCCCCACCCTGCCTGGGGAGCCGTTCCTTCCCTCTTCCTCCACCTTCCGGGCCTGGCTCACTGGTCTGTGGCGTCTCCTGGCTGGCTCCCCTGAGTCAGCAAATGGCTCTGATCACCTGTGCCCTGAACCGATGTCACTGTTCTAATCTCTACCCAAACCGTGGTTGGGTTTATGTCCTGTAGCTGCCTCCCTTGCCAGACTTTGACCCTGATAAGGGGGCTGTTCCTGACTCATCTCCACGTGCCCCGCGTGAGTAACGGCCGGCCTGATAAAACGTCCGTTGGATTGAACTGAGCCGAGCAGTTTGCCGAGCGCCCCGGCGTGGCCCCATCAGGGTCTCCAGCCCTCAGACCCCCAGCTTCCCCTTCCATGCCTCTCCTCTGCTCCCACAAACCTGAGAAAGGCTTTCAGGTCAGAAGAATTCGCGCCACCCCAGAGACGTTATATTCTACAACAAAAGCCCGGGGAGGGCAATGCTTAACCTGAAGACAAGAGTACTTAGTGATGACAATGGGGCTGCCAGGGGCTGAACTTGCAGACTTACGGGAGGGAAGGCCTTTCCCAACTTCCCAGCACCCCAAAGCTTGACTCATAGCTCCTTCTCATGCTGGTGAAACCAGCTTGGACCTGTCCATGAAGCCGAGGAACTGTGTGTGTACATGCGTGTGTGCGTGTATGTGTGTGTGTGTGCGTGTGCGTGTGTGTATGTGTGTGTGTGCGTGCATGCGTGTGCGTGCATGCGTGTGCGTGTGCGCATGCGTGTGTGCGCATGCGCGTGTGTGCGCGGGTGTGTGTGCGGGTGTGCGTGTGTGAGTGTGTGTGAGTGTGTGTGTGAGTGTGTGTGAGAGTGCGCGTGCGTGCGTGTGTGCGTGCGTGCGTGCACGCGTGTGTGTGCGTGTGTGTGCACACGCGTGCGTGTGTTTGTGTGCGTGTGCGCACGCGTGCGTGTGCGTGTGTGTGCGTGCACGCGTGCGCTGGGGGTGGACATGTCGGGGTGGGGGTAGAAAATCCCCACACACAGCTGCGTGGCAAAGCAGGGATGAAGGCTTCCGGTACCCAGGAGAGAGCACAGCAGTGGGACGTTCAGGCACACCTGGGGTTTGAGGTCCAGCTCCTCCGCTGCCAGCCAATCAAACAGGCCAAGGGTGTAGGCAAAAGAGTCCCGCTTAGGGCCTCTGGTGTCTGCACCTCATCCACGGGTGTCCCATCCCCGATGTCTGTCACATCCCGGTCAGAGCCAGAGGCACAGAAAGCATCCTGTTTGCAGCCGGGCTGGCACGGGTTAATGAGCCAGGCAGGCTGCTTCTCGAAAACAAGAGGCTGGATCAATAGATTTGCTGGCGCCATTGATCAGCGAGGGCAAAGGCTCTGTGGGGTGCTGCCAGGCTGTTTCTCTGAAACATCTAGAACAGAGCAATCCGGGAAAGCCACGCTGAGGCTGGCGGGACCCAGTGGTATGTCTGCCCTGCGTCACTATCCTGGGAGCCCAGGCTCACTCTCCCCACCCCCAGGACCCCTGGGGGTCAGACTTGAATTGCAGCAGCCTGGGAGCCAAAGGCAACCCAGAAGGGACCAAGGCATCCTCTAACTCAGTTCTCAATCCCGGTGTGTGTTAAGAATTCGGCCATCTGTGAGCTCAGAGGGGAAAAGTGTTCACTAACCTATAACTGGAATTTAGCATTTCTTCTGTTAGGAACACAGGCTTCAAACCCCAGCAGAATTAGGGGTCCCTAAGACTTGATCACTAAAAGTAGTGACAGGCATTGTCATCGCTCATCACAGACATGGCAGAATTCTCAAACAGGATTACTATGACCAGGTACCTCGGCATTGGGGTAGCAAATGGCCCTACCACTCGATCTGATTGAATGAGTTCATAAATACACACACATCTTACTCTCCCACAAGTTGGTTTTCTAATATTTTGATAATTGTATTTCAGTATAGTTTCCTTTGTCATCTTCTGTGTTTTATTTTACCAGCCTGCCAAAAGGGTCTACGGCACAAAAAGAGTTTAAAACTCCTACTCTGGTTCAACACCCACTGTAGATGGGGAAACTGAGGCCCAGAGCAGGCAGTGCCTTTCCTGGATGGATGGACAGGTGGGTGGATGGGACAATGAAAAACTAGCATAGTAATACCAATAACGATAACCCTCATTAACTGCCTGCCCTGAACCAAGCATCGTTTTTAAGTAACTTAATCTTCACAGCAGCTCTGTTATCACCCTCACTGAACAGATAAGAAAACTAAGGCACCAAGATGTGAGGTGACTTACTCAAGGCCATACAGCTCATACATGGAGGAGCTGATTCCAACCCCCGAGCCTGCACGCTCCAACTGCCCTCCACCAGTCCAGTGAAGACCATGGGTTAGTGCGGAACTCTGGGACCACAGACCGAGGTTTGAATCCCAGCTCTGCCACTTGCAAGCCGTGTGACTCTGGGCAACTCACTTCACTCGCACGCATCTCAGTTGCCTCATCCGTACCATAAAGAGAGCAGCAGCAGCTCTGTCCTTAGCCGTACATACGAGTAAGGCACCATGCTGGCACGTAGTAACTGCTTGATGATTTTATTTTGAGACCAAAGTACAGACCCATTTCAAATGGTGAGATGTGCCGAATGCTAAGATCTCCAGAAATTAAGGGAAAAAAAAGTGTCAAGGCAAAACCTATAGTGCCAAGAATTAACAAGTACCCACTGGAATTTTGCTTTCATTTGTAGGGTGAAGGGGGAAAGGCTAAAACTGGAAGCAAATATATGAGAACGTCAAGAGTTAGTGACTTCCTTCTAAAGCAGGAGGGCCAACCTTCTGGCTTCCCTGGGCCAAAATTGGAAGAAGACTTGTCTTGGGCCACACATAAAATACACCAACACTAACAATAGCTGATGAGCTAAAAACATAAAAAGATCCATGCATAATTTTAGTAATGTTTGAAGAAAGTTTACGAATTTGTGTTCAAAGCCATCCTAGGCTGCACACAGCCCAAGGGCCGCAGGTTAGACAAGCTTGTTCTGAAGAGTAGTGGAGGCAAAGGAGGAAGAATAACTTCAGAGGAGAAACCTGACTAACATGCTCTCAGCCAGCTGATCAAGGTTAAAATTAACAGTGATAAGTCATATCGATAGCACATACGTTTGATATAAGGCGAACAGCACATCCACCCCCCAGAAACCTGTCTAATCACAAGCAAAACATCACACTCAAATCAAAGGACGTTTTACAAAATACCAGACCAGTACTCAAAACTGTCAAGGTGTCAAGGTCACGCAAAACGTCACCCAGAACAAGGAAAGTCTAAGAAGTTGTCCCTACTGAGAGGAGTCTAAGGGGGTGAGACAACTAAATGAAATGCAGGGTCCTAGAAGAGATAAAGGAATAGTAGGTGAAAACTAAGCCACGTGATTAAAGTATGAACTCTAATTACTAATAACATATCAATTGTTTCCTTAGCTGTGACAGTGCACCATACTAAGATATTAACACTCAGAGACACCTGGTGTGGGTTTAGGGGACCTCTCTACTATTTTTGCAACTTTTTTGTACATCGAAATCTCTTCTAATAGCAAAAAGCATTCTTTTAAAAATAACGTTACCGTCTCTCTGGGTGGTAAAGTTACAGGCAATTGCTTTTCCTAATTTTACTTCTCCGTATTTTCTAAGTGGTCTATGATGAACACGTCTTTGCTTGGGTCATCAGAAAAAAGTTCAATAAGCTTTGCTTTTAAAAGAAATGAATGAATGGGTGCTTGGTCCCTCAGGGACAGAGTGTTACATAAATAAAAGTATAATTAGAGTCATTCCTTAGGCAGCGATTAAAACCCACTTTATAATTCTTCTCTCAGGAGGCTCTAGCCACTAGGGCCTGGCAGTCTCCCAGGGGTAGGGCAGAGTGCCTCTGAAATCTGCCCGCACTTTTCCTGGCTGTGCTGGGCTTTCGCCGGCAGGGGAGGGGCAGGAGCCTTGACAGCTGTCCCAGTAGCCAAAGGGCTGGCCCCAGGTGAGCCCCCACTTCCAGCTCAGAGAGGCCCTAGAGGCAAATCAGCTCCAAGAAAATCCCATTCACCAGCCCCCAGGCCAAGGTCAGCCTGCTCCAGTTCACCTGCCTTGGAGTCAAGAAAACCAAAAAAACAGCCTTGTGTTTTCACCAAGCAAACAAACAAAAAGCAGAGAGACAAGACCAGACCAGCCAGGGCCACTCACTGTGTCCCAGGTACATTCATTCGCTGTCATTTAGACCTCAGGCAGTTCTGTAAAGCCAATTACAGAGTCCCCGCTCCTCCATCCACGAGGGCACTTCCCACTGTTTCAGAGACCTGTGTCCATGATCAACCACGGTCTGAAAATACTAAATGGAAAATCCAGAACCCAACAGTGTATGAGTCTTAAACAGCATGCCATTCTGAGTAACGCGAGCGAGGGAAGCTCCCACCGTCCTGCTCTGTCCCCCTTGAGACGTGAGTCGTCCCTTTGTCCTGCGTCTCCACGCTGTACGTGCCCCCTGCCCATTAGTCACTTCGTAGCCACCTCTGTTATCAGGTCAACGGGCATGGTATCACTGTGTTTGTGGTCAAGGCACCCCCATTTTACTTAATGATGGCCCTAAAGTGCAAGAGTGTGATGCTGGCGATCTAGCTATGCCAACAGGAGTCGTCACGTGCCTCCTATACCTGAAGAGGTGACTACAGCACAAGACTTTTTCAGAAAGAGACCAACCGCCTACACATGACTTTTATTACGGTACCATTGCAACTGTTCTATTTCACTATTTGCTGTTGTTAATCGCTTACCGTGCCTAACAAAAGTTAAATTTTTTCATAGGTATGTGTAGGAAAAAAAGTCTGTAGAGGGCTCGGTACTCTCTGTGGTTTCAGACATACACTGGGCGTCTTGGAACCTTACCTCCTGTGAATGGGGGGGGGGGGGGCTACTGCACTCTATCACTACACTTCCTTTAAAGTTGAGGCTCCAAGAGGGTCCCTGAGGGTCAGAAGCAGACAGACTGGTCTGCTCACTCCAGCACCAGAGCCACCCGTCCCTAACCCTTTCAGGGATGGGCTGTGACCTTGGCAGTGGCTGGACCACATTTGAGAGACAGGATGCAGGAGGAAGTGCTCATGGGGAGTGAGGGGCAGCACGCTTTCAGAAGACTTCCCAAAATGCCCTGCCACCACCACCCACACACTCAGGGTCATGGGCAATGGCAGCTTGCCGCCAGGCTCGACCCAAACCCCAGGTTCAGCTTTGGGAATGTGGGACCGCGCCCTGGGTTCCACGCCTGCTCCATGCCCATGGCCTCCTCTGTGACACTCAGTTCAGACGTGGACAGGCCCTCAGTGGGGGCCTCAGGCCAGGCAGCCGGGAGAGACGGTGCCAAGTCATTTCCAATCATAACGGGATTGGGACCAGATCCCGAGTCACCCACAAAGCACCAGGAAGGGACAGCTCAGCTCACTGCCCCTCAGGGGACGGTCTGACCCCTTGTGTGCACGCGCACCGAGGGGCTGCCTTCCAGGTGCGCGCTGCACACTCTTCCGAGCAGGCATTCCAGAGCTCACTCAACTCCAGAAACTGCCCTCGGAGGCAGCTTTTACCACGGATCGTCCTCTTGATTGCCCAGAGTACGCCGCAGTCTAGACACCCACGGGGCTTGCAGCTGTTTCCAAAATCCAAAACCCAGGTTCGAAGGATCAAAACCTACCTGTGCTGAGGCCACTCCTGAGAATCCCAGGCAGGGCCTGTGAAACGGCTGCGTGGCAAGAGTGACAGGACTTGCTGTCAAGATACCTATATAGTTTAAGCTTGTGTGCTGCCCCCCTTGCCCCCTGACTCCCATCAGAGACCCTGACCCACTCCTCTGACAGAGTATGGGGTACCCCCACCCACACCCCAGACCTGGCTCTGCCTCCCCAGAGCAGGGCCCTATCTCTCCCGCCCAGCAGAGCCTGGGCACTGGCTCCATTTGTCCCACTAATGAGTCTTAAGTGTTTGGCTTGGGCTCCTGCCAGTCCCACCCCTGCAGGGAAAGGGGGATGGGTGAGAACAGAAGAAACCTCCTGCTAGCTTACTCTGCGGGGCCCTGGGAGGGCTGGCATAGGGGCTGTGTGGCACAGACCTACCCAGGGCCATAGCCAGGCACCCACCTGAGGCTCCCCCATTGTCTTTCTTTTCCCTCTGATGCAGAGACCTTCCCAAAATGCAGCTTTCTCACGCACCTCCTGGATTGGAATCCCAGAGTGGCCCCAGGAACGTGCCTTTTTACTAAGCAGCCCAGGAGAAGGGGATGCACGGCGAAGGTTAGGACCTGCTGCTCTAGGTCAGTGATGGGAATTCCAGGCTGGTTTGCATTAACTGTGCGTACATGCACATTTCTAGAGCCCACAGCTTTGGGCAGAATCTGGATTGCTGATGGCTCCCACACCCGCTAAAAAAACAGAAGGCTAAGGAAGCTCTGGTGAGTAGGATGATTTCTACATTCAGCCATAATCTGACCTGCTGCAATTGAGTCTGCAGGAGCCTCACCTTTACCATTCCTCAGGGAAAGATGATGCCAGCCCTCAAAGGGCTGGCAAGTATGGGAAACCCAGGACGACAGGCTGAGGGACAGCAAGATGTCATAGCCAGGGATTTGGGTGGGGATAGAACCCAGGAGACATCCCAGAATGCATGAGCAGGAAGGTTAGAAGGAACCCTTAGGGACCACAGAAACCAACCTCATGGTGAGAAGGGTGAATTTTCACCAACATCAGGTCCTCTCTCTTTGGCCACACAGCTAAACTACATTTCCCAGTGTCCCTTGAAGTGAATGCTGGCCAGTGGAATTGTGGGTCCCCCACAGGGTCCTCCCTCCTCCACTGGATGCTGCCCAGAATTCCAAGGCCCCTGCAGATGGCGAGCCACAACAATGAAGGAGCCTGGGCTCAGAATGAGGCACAGAGCATCCTCCCCACCACCCCACCGGGACTGGGAGTTTATTTATGGAAAGGCACCTGCATGTGTGTGTGTTAAGGTGCTGAGATCTGGGCATTGTTTGAATCAGCAATCAGCCTATTATAACCAATACACTCTCCTCAGGGACACCGAGCCCAGGAATACAAGGGTGGTGACCCATTCAAAATCAGAGTGAGCCCCTGGTGGGCCAGGGCTAGAACCAGCATTTCCTAGCTAAAGCCTTGGACGCAGGGACGGGTGACAGGGAAACAGGGGGACCACAAACCACAACCTGGGCAGCACCAATTCCCAAAAAACTTTATTGTTTCAAGTGGCAAAATGTCATCGGTTTCTGTGGGGCACCTGGCAGGGTGGAGGGAGACCTTGGGTGGGGCTGGACTCCACCCATTACAAGTATCAAAGGCTTTTATAAAAAATGCTATAAATTGGTATCAAAAGAAAACCCGAGGGAGGCTGGAGGAGGAAGCAGAGAGGGAGGCGGGAAGAGAGCACGAGGAGGGAGGGACCAGAACCTTCGACCACTAATGGAAGGGATGGGGGAGTTGAGAAGATGATACAAAGTGCATAAATGTGCCTCCCAGACGCTCCTCGGTGGTGGAGGGAGGCAGAGGCTGCAGCCTGGGGTGGGGAGGCTCCAGCTGTGTCCTGGCCGGGGACTCCATGGAGTGGGCACTGATGCCAGCTCGGAAGGACCTGCAGCGGGAGGGGAGGGAAGAGGTGAGGGGAGCAGGGGACACAGGGCATGTGTCAGCTTCTGCCCCCCACACCCATCCTGGCTCCCCCCACTGAGCCCAGCTGTGAGGTCGGTCCCTGCCCCAGAGGTCCCAGACCAGAGGGGCTGGTGGAGCACCCTCAGGCCAGTGACAGGGCCAGGGGACAGTCCTTGAGCCCAGCGAGGAAGGCTGGGATGGAAGTCCTCCTCCTCCTCCTCCTTAATCCCGGGTCAGACCACACCCTGCTCTGGGAGCAAAATGGAGGGGACGCTGAGGGACTGACCAAGTTTCTTGGCTCCACCTGCCTGCTTCCAGCATGGCAGAGGAAAGGGGACAGAGAGTGAGGGGGCGCCTCCTCACCCCGGAACCCCACTCCCCTGCCCCAGACAGGCCCAAGCCCAGGGCCCTGCCCTCACCTCGGTGACTTCTCAGACCTTCTTCTTCTTCAGCTTCAGGGCCTGCAGCCAGTTGGGCGATGACCCTTCCGACCTAGAAGGCAGAGGGCAAAGGTCAGAAAGCAGTCCTGAGGAGGGCTGAACAAAATAAGGAGTGGTGGGAGTAGGGCCCCCCGACCCCCACCAACCAGAAGAGGCGGCCTGGGGCCTGGCTGCAGGGACCAGAACTCTGACACCAACTTCACACAGATAAGTTGGGACATGGCAACCTCCCCCTCGAACCTGTTTCCCTTTTCAGGTCAACACCATTAAGTCAGCCAACTCCCCGAGCACGAGTCACCCACCCTGAGGATTTCTCAGGCTTGGGAGGTAAGGCGAGGGGCTTCCCCAGCCCCGGGACCTTGCAGGACTTGGAGCGTTGGACGGCAGGCTCCTTCTGGCTTGACTTGCTCTCCACAGGCTCCCCCTCCTCAGCCGAGCGGTTCCGGGGACGCAGCTTGGCCTGGGACACGAGTCCAGGTGTAGACACATCAGAGGGACAGGCGGGGGGACTCCCAGAGGGCTAGGCCTCCTCCCGACTCAGGCTCAGACCCCTCCTTTCACCGGAGGGGTGGGACACCACTGAGGGACAAATGTCCCTCCTGAGCCAGGCCCTGCGCACAGGAGGCCCTCGGTGAGATACAGCCGAACTGAACTCAGACTAGCTCGGCTGGACAAAGCCGGCGGTGACACCCCACCCCTGTGCCTTTGCACCTGCCACCCCCTCCGCCCGGAAGGCCTCCCCACCCCCCCACCCACCGCAGAGCTGAGAGCGAAGGCCTTCCCCGGTCTACACCACCTCACCATTAGGAAGGAATGCCTTGCTCTCTGAACAGGCCCACCACCTCCCCAGTGCCCCCTGAACGTCTCCATGCACCAGAGCTAACTGCGGACATGGCTCGTGTCCCCACTACCCCGTGGGGTCTGGGACAAGGAGCGCACCTCGTTTCCCCTTCCGCCCCACTTAGCAAACTCAGCAGAGGGACCAGCAGGGCCCTCCCTGGAGAGCCGGGGGACCGGAGGGACGAAAAGAAGGGGCTGGGAACTTTAGAGATGACGGAGAGAAGCAAGGCTGGACGGGGGTCCCTGACGGATCACGTGGTACCTTCAGGGCTGATGGGCTCAGGCCGGGAAAGAGGTTGACTTTCAGGCCCCTGGTGCCCAAGGACATCCGCGTCCGGCGGTTCTGGGGCTCCTCCACCACCTCTTCATCTGAAGACGGCACCCGAGAAGCTCGCGGCTCTACAAGGGCCCAGGGAGGGGGTCAGCCCCGACGGCGTCCCCAGAGCCCCCAACCGGCACACCCCCAGGCACCGACACAGACACGGGGCGCGCCGGCCCTACCCGTCGAGTCCTGGAACAGGCGTGCATCTGAGTCCGCGGCTTCCGACAGACCCAGGGTACCGCCGGGCCGGATGGCTGGGGCCCGGTGCCCCCGCTTGCGCCCCAGGTTGGCACGGCTCCGATACATGGCACTGTCAAGGACCTCGGTGTCCTGCTCAGGACAACAGCAATGTCACTGCCCTCGCGGTCCCATGGTCCCGCCCCATCCCGCAGGAGCCCCTCCACGGCAGCCAGCTGTGAGCCGATCCCCCGCCCCGCCCCCCCCCAGCGATAGCCCACCCACTGCCCCAGGTTCCACTGACCTCAATGAAGGAGAAATCCTCGCTGGGGGACCTGAGGGGAGGCGCCTGGGGGGACCGCCGAGGGGGCCTTGCCAGGCCCTGCTCGCCTCGCCTGGTCCCTGCTGGGCCCCAGGTGCCGTCCACCTCTTCTGTCCGGCTGGCTTCACCGTCGGGCTGCGGCCGCCAAGAGGGCAGAGGGTCCCTGCCCGGCTCCGGGGGCTCCCGTCGGTCAGCACGGGCTGTGGCGCCCTCCTCATCAGAGAGGCCCCTGAAGCCCGCGGCTGCCAACTCCTTCGGGGCCACCGCCTCGGAGCTGCTAACGGGCAGCACCTCCTCCAGCGGACCCCGGGAGCCAGATGGCGGTGAGCGGGCTGGGCACCCAGGGGGGCTGCAAAGGACACAGAGCAGAGGACAAGGTCACCATGAGGCCACGTGGACCTCCCTCAAAGCCCTCCTTCACAGGACATGTCTCCCCACTCCCCCAATCTCCCCTGCTCCTCCTGTCCATGCTTTTCCCAGACTCCTCCAGGAAGAACGCAGTCAAGGCCTCACACAATACGGCACAGAGGGGATGAGCTGGGCCAGCCGGGCAGGTTCAAATCCAATGACAGGCTTTGGAGGGTCCCTTCCCCTACAAAAGCCTCAGGGTCCTGTAACTTTACACAGTCGTTGGGAGAATGAAACGAGAATCTAACGCCCAAAACGTAGTACCTGGCACTCAGTGTGTGTGCCCCACACGTAACAGCCATTGCTACTGCTGCAGCGGCAATTGTTGATGTTGTCCGTGAGTCTGTCCCTCCCAGGGGCACCTGCTTGAGTCGTCACTCACCTTGGGATAAGCCAGATACTGGCCCACCTGCCTGTCATCGGCCCCCATGCCATCCTGCCCCGAGCCCCAGCCTCACAGAACATGCCAGGCCCCTGCAGACTGTTCCTTCCTGTGCAAAGTCCCCTGCCCCACTCCTCCAAGCCCTCTCCCTGCAATGCCATTCCTCCTCTGAAGCTGACCTGCCCCCTCCCTCTGTCACTGCACCTTTTCAGCCCTGCAAGCCCAGGGGTCCGCCTGCGCCACCCCTGTCTCAGAGTCTGAGGTTCTCTGTCCCCACTGCTGCTCTGCGAGCAACTCGAGGAACGAGACAGGGATCTCTGTGGCCCCCTCCCCAGACCTGGTCCAGGGCCTGGCCAGGAGCAGGACTCAGCCAATGTCTGCGGAGCGAATGAGAAGCTGGGCCACCTTGCACCTCCTCTCAGCTTATGTCTTCTGCTTGCTCCTCCCTCAAAACACAGCACATGCGTGCACATACGTGCACACGTACAGCCCAAGGAGCTTGTGAGCTGTCCAGCTGCACCCCGACACACACAGACACATCCTGCACAGCCTCACAGCACACCTCTTGCAGGAAGGTGTGGTTGTTCAGCCATCACTCCCCACTGACTCTCACACCGTGCCCACAGGTGGGCGTGGGAAAGGCCGGCTGAGCACGCGAGGCCAGGCCCCGAGTCCCCCACCCCAATCGGAGTGGGAGGGGAGCGAGGCACGGGAGTCAGGGCCAGGGCAGATGGGGGCAGGTGGGGGGAGAGGGCGCCTGTCAGTCTGTCCTTCCACAGCTGCTGACAGAAATTAAAGCGGTCTGGTCTGAGAAGGGAAGGCGGAAAGCAGAGGCAGCGGCAGCAGAGTGCAGCAGCCCTGGATGGGGCCCAAAGCCAGCTCACCCTGCCGCTTAAAATCAGGGAGCCAGGGTGGGAGGGGGTGACGACAGCACCCCACCCAGCCCACGCAGGCCCTGCCCCAAGCCTCTCCCTGGGGTGGGGCAGAGAGCAGGCTGAGGAAGAGCTGAGGGGAAGTGAAAGAGCAGAGCGGTGGGTGGAAAGGTCCACATCCAGGCCGAGACCTGGCCGCGGGGGGCCCTGGGAACGCAGTGTGGCCTGTCTACACCCCACTCTCTTGCCTCTTCACCTCGGGAGCTTCCTACTTCTGAGCACCCAGAACACCTAGAACCTGTGCTCCTCCCCTGCAGGGTATGGGTTCCAGACCTGTGCTGAGCGGGGCCACTCCAGGGCAGGCTGGGGCTCCATCCCCTACCATGCCCGTGGCCTTGGCCACATGCTTTATCCACTCTGGGTCTCGGGGACTCCTTATCTGTAAAACGGGGACAACAGAAGTACCTAGACTTTGCTGACTCTATTGGCAAGTGTGTGCCCAGCCCATGGCTAACACTTGATGCATTTTTAGGATAAGTCACATCATCCTTAACACAGCTGCTTGGCCTGAGGACATGCCTCACCTTTTACCATCTATGCCCCTAGCCCAACTGGACTGTGAATTTCCTGAGGGCTGGACACTATCAGACCCCACCCCCCACCTCCACCACCATTCCAGGTGCAAATTCGGGGAATGGCATGTACTAGATCTGCAAAAACTCAGTTCACTAGGGGTTCAGGCTCCAAGACCCAAAATAAGGGAGGTCAGGGCTGGAGCCAGAGTAACGTGTGCAAAGGTGAAGCAGCCAGCCTTGACCCAGAGAGACAGGAAGAGCTCCCAGAGAGGTGACCCCAGGACGGGGGCCCGAGGGACCATGATGGAGCCTGTGACTGTGGGTCCTTGTGCAGGTCACACTGCCTCCCTGGGCTACAGTTTGCCCGCCACCTATGGAAGGAGGGGCCTCTGAGGGTCCTCACAGATTCTATGGAAAGCCCAAAATGACTGCAGATTCCCAGGCCCAGGGAGGGAGAGACCGGAAATGACCAGGAGGAGATCAGAGAGGGGAGAGGGCAATGCACACAAAGGGGCCTGAGCTCTCCCCGTCGCACCCCATCCCCATGCTGGTCTCATCACAGCTGTGCTAGACAGCATTCCAGCCAATGACCACCTCAGGAGGAGCTCTGTCCCACACAGGAGCAATGACAAAAACGTCCCCAAGGGCCTCACTTTACAAACACATCCCATCCAAATCTGCCCAACAGGTACAACCACAAGTCACAAGCATTTCTTTCAGTGATTGCCCTGTGCCAGACAAATCACTTCCCATGTGTGTCAACTCCTAACCCCAACACACAACCCCACGAGTACTGGGGACAAACGCCTCCCAATTTACGGGCGAGGAACCCGAGGCCCTCAGAAGACACTCGCCCGGGGTCACGGAAATGGTGGCAGAATCAGGACCAGAACCTGGCTGACGGGCTCAGGGCCAGCCTGCCCTGAGCTGCCCTCAAGGACTTCTCGTTACCATAGGAACCTCCAAAATTTCCTTCAAAGAGCAACCTCCCAGAGTGTAGAATTTCCCTCCGTCAGATGCTCAGAACATGAGCTCTGGGGATACCAGTGAATCCATGTGGGGACCACTGTGTTAGAGAAGGGTAACCACCCCCTCACCTCTGTGCTTTAAAAGGCTCAGAGGCGCTAGTGAATGGACGCTCTCACATGCCACACTGGTGACACGGCCAGGAAACCTGCTATGGAGATCAAAGCTCAGACAGCCTGAGGGCTCCCTCCATCTCTACAGCCACCATCCTCCTCCCCAACCCAGTGCCATCACAGTCCCCAGATCTGGCCAGCCTCTCACATCCTCAATGAAGGGAACCAAATTCCAGCTTTCCCCTTCTAAGAGCCACTCCAACTGGGGGGGAGAGGCAGGGGGCTGTGGGGAGCCCACTGCCTGGTCGTCTCAGTCCTGAACCCAGTGGCCCCATCGGACAGCATTTAAAACAAAAAGAAGTAGGAAAGAGGAAAGGCTTATGCTGTGCCCTTGAACAGGTCACACCACTTCCCTCCGGCAAACGGGAGAGGCTACTAATCCCTTCCTGCTTCACAGGGCTGTGAAGACCAGTGAGGTCAGACATGCCGCAGGCAGGGTTGTCTGAGCCCCTGGGAGAGAAAGTGGAGTGACCACAGGCCACCAGAATGGTACAGCTTCCTGGGTCTAACGCTTGGCAAGTGAGGCTCGGAGACGCCGGGGATCCCAGCAGCCTCTGGAGTCACAGTCCTGTGCATCCCCTCCCCCCACCCCGCCACATCCACCTCCTCCCCACACAGCCTGGGGGCCCAGAACAGAGGTCTTCGCAGATCCCCTGGGCATCAGCCGGGCCCCCTGCTCTGTCCACTGTCCTCTCCCCGCCGCCCCCCCAACCTCTCCTGAGCTCTCTCCTGAGGCGTCCATCCCCCCACTCCCTCTGAAACCTTCTTGATCCGCCTGCTCCCTCCCACCACCATCAGTCCCTCCATTTGCAACACAGCCCCACCCCTCACCTCCCTTCCCTTCCTCCCTTGGCCAGTGAGAAGCTTCAAGCTGGGAAAGGTCAAACTTTCTACTCAGTCAAGAGAATAAAACCAAATCTCAGTGGATGGAAACGCTAATTAAACAGACACAGTGCCTTTCCTGCACCCATTCCAGGTTTTAGAACACGAACATCCCTGAGACAGACTGTGGTTGGTCCTAAAGCTACCAGTGTGTTCTTCTGCAAAGTTCTCTTTCGGCAACTCTGTGCATGGAGGCCAAGGTCGTGGGGCCCGGTCCCAGTATCCTTTGGGTGGTTAAACTGTTGCTTCTCCTGGGACTTGAGACAGGGTAGGAAAGAAGCACCGCATTCCTAACCTTTCAGGAGACAATGAGCGCCACTGTCCACTCCATTCCGGACCTGCAGTGGCCAAGGCCAAGAAGACAGAGTCCCCCTTCCTGTGCCCATAAAAGCACTCATGACCCCTGGCCCAGGACACTTGTGGCTACCCAGTCAAAAGGCACAGGGAACAGTCATGCATGAGAGTGGAACCCACCAGAATGCATCCAGAGATGTGACATACACCATTTCCTCCAGCACAGTGACACTACAAAGTTACCAAGGAAGCCTCAAGCGTGGGCTACGAGAGAATCACAACTCAGACATCAACCGCATCATCACCTGAATGCGTGTCACAGTTCAATTAAAAACCAAAAAAATGCAAGCATGCACAAATCCAAACCATCTCAGGTTTCCAAGCACTGAAAGTCCTTGGGGAAAGCTATTTCTTCCCTCCCCAGAAAGGGTGCACTTTTTCAGATAGCTGTCACACCTGCCCCCCACCCCCACCCCGGCATGGTGCTCACTTACCTGGCCCCGAAGCCAGGGGCTTCCGTCTCCATTCCCGGGTCTTCAGGGTAGGTCTCCAAGGACGGTGTGGAGTCATGTTCTCCCTGAGTTTCAGGCCCACTTGTCTCACCGACCCCCAGCTCCCTGGCCGCCACGGGGTCTCCGGCCTCTGGGCCAGGGCACAAGATGCCATCGTCCCTGAGACCCAGCTCTGGACACTGGCTGACCTCTCCCACCCCATGCTCCCTGGATTCACTCAGGGCCTCAGACAGCTCCATGTCCTGGGTCCAGTCCATCTGGCCCACTCCACATCCCCGCGGCTCCTGAGAACCTCCAGTCTTGAGGTCACATGGCACCTCCAAATTCTTGAGGCCCAGATCACTGCCCCAGTCCACCTGGCCCACCCCCAGTTCCCTGGGGCTACAGCCAGCCCCTGGGGCCATGTTCCTCAGCCCCAAGTCCGGTGTCCAGTCTGCTTGTCCCACTCCATGTTCCCTTGACTTAAGAAATTCTCCAGCCTGTACACCTGACCAGTCGGTCTGCCCCACGCCACTCTCTCTAGCCTGGCTGTGGCCTCCTGCCTCCAAATCTCGGCCCCTCACCCCAACATCGGAAGTCCAGTCCTTGTCCCCGACGCCAATCCCCCTGGGCTCCTCAGACCCACCAGTCTCCACACGGCCAGCCAAGTCCACGTCTCTCAAGCCCGGATTGTCAGACCAGCCCATCTGACCCACGCCATCCTCCCTGGCCTCTGAGCCTCCGGAAGCCAGGCAGCTGGACACCTCCAAGTTCCTGAGGCCCAGCTGGTCAGTCCAGTCCACAGGCCCGGCCGAGGTCTTCTCGAGAGACACGAAGTGGCTGCCTCCAATCGTGCCCGGAGGGCTCAGGCCAGGACCGCTCACTCGGTCATTGCCGATGATGCCAAACTGATGGCCCCTGCTGGTAGCCTCCATGCTGAAGCTGCTTCTCCAGTCTCGCTGCCCAGGGCTGAAGGGCGCCTCTGGCTGGGAGACGCCGCCAAGGCCGAAGTCGCCCGCCCAGCCCTGCTGTCCCATCTCCCTGTCCTCCTGGCCAGCACCGCCAGGGCTCTGGGCCCCAGCCTGCCGTGCCCCCAGCAGCCCCCCACCCTCCGGGCTGGGACCACGGCCCTGCCAGTGGCTTGGCTCTTGCTCGCCCAGTGCCCCATCTCCTGGCTGGGGGGTGCTGGGGCTGAACAAGCCCCCTGACGCTCTGTCCTCAAGCTGGCTGGGACCCACGCTGGGCTCGCCCAGGCCGTCTCCACCACCCCGAATCTTCTTCTCAAACTCCTCGTCCTGCTGCTGGGCTTCCTCGGGGCTGAACCCAGCGCTCAGGGCTCTCGTGCTGAAGCCCACGTCTTGGGGGCCCGGGGCCGTGGAGCTGTTGCCGCTGCCGTAGTCCCTCGTCCAGGCGCTCTTCCCAAAATCCTGGTCCAGCTTCTCGGCGGTGCCCCGGCTGCCAAAGGTACCTAGTGAAGGCTCGCTCTCCCCAAAGTCCTGCTCATCTGTGTCCCGGCTGCTATACCCGAGGTGGTCCCTCTCCCCCAAGTCCCGGCTCTGCTCGGCCGCCTCTGGGCTGGCATAAGCACCCAGGGAATCTCTCTTCCCAAATTCCCAGCCCTGCAGGCTCCCGTCCCGACTGCCAGGAGGATCCAGCACATCTCTCTTCCCAAATTCCTGGTCCTGGAGCTCTGCGTCCCGGCTGGAGTACGTGCCCTGGGAGTCCCTCTTCCTGTACTCCCAGTCTTGCGCGTCGCTGTCCTGGTTCTGGGTGCTGAGTGGGGCTGGCTTCCCAATAACCCGATCCTGGGCTGTGAGCCCCCCTGCAGGGGACACCCCACTCCCAGTTGGGCTGCCAACCTCTGTGTCCTCCTGGCTGATGCCACTCCTGCTGGCCCACTCTCCAGGCCTCCCTTCCCCAGCTCCTGGCCCACAATTGCTGGACCAGTCCCTCTCTCCAAGGCCTGGGTCCCCTCTAGGGCATGTACCCCCAAGACCATAGTCCTGAGACGTGTCTTGGGACCAGCTGGAAGGGCTGAAACTGCTGTGCGGTGGGTCTGTGGCAATCCCAAATTCACTCTGCAGGTCCTTCTGAGCCCAGCCGAGGAGTCCCTGGGAATCGGAAAGAGAAAAAGAGAAAGAAAAACAATGCTCAGAGTCAGTGGGGTGGGAGTCAACCTGGAATGGGCATCAGCACCTCCTTGTGGCTGAGAGCCCCTTTGGAACAGAAAGCCTAGCTCTGGCTCTCAGCTGTGTGACCTTGAGCAAATCACTGAACTACTCTGGGCCTCAGGGTCCTCACCCTGAAACAGACGAATTCCTACTGCATGGATGGTTAGGTAAGATCAGGCAAGCCAAGTACTCATCATAGCACCTGGCACTCAATCAATGACCCCACGGTCATGTTTACAACCTTGGGCAACGCCTGGCTAACTGCCAGGAGACAGGCTATCTGGGGGGTGGGGGGGTGGGGGGGTGGAGTACACGTTCATTTAGGACAGGGAAGACTCAAAACTCCTCCACAACCTCCTTGTTTCTGCCCCAGCCCTTCTAGCCCCCCCCCCCCCCGTGAGTTCCCAACCCCTGCCTCCCTAAGGAGAACCCCCTCTGCCCGGCCTGCCCCAGGAAGACCGCTCAGCTGGCCCTCAGGGGAAACAGGAGGGACAGCCCCCGGCACAGGCGAAAGACCTAGCCAGGGCTCCAGAAGCCCCACACCCCACCCTCCCTGACTCACTCCAGCGGACAGGCAAGCCCTGGCCTCAGGGCGATGGAGCCTGCCGGCCGCATCGCGCAGCGCCGCGTTGGCCAGCAGCCTTTCCAAGACAGACATGCTGGGCTCATCGTCCCCAAGCCGGGCCATGGCCCCTGCCCCCCACACCCGCCCCAGGCGCTGGGTCTGGCCACGCGCGCTGGGACAGGGCTGGGCCGCTCCCCTCGCCCAGACCTGTCGGACGGCTCTCCCGCTCCCTCCAGAGCAGCTGCCGCTCTGGCGGCCCCGCCCAGGGGCCCGTTGAGTCACCCACATCCCAGGACAGACACACCTACTGCTGCGGAGCCAGCTCGGTCCTAACTCCTTCCTGCTCCTCCTCTTCCTCCCCCACCGCCCGGAGGCCCTCTGGCTCCTCCTTCCTTCCAGCCCCGCCCCCACCAGCCCAGGCCGGGCTCCAAAAGTATTATTTCAAAAGCCACCTGGACCCCAGCCCTTAAACTCAGGCAGCCTGGGAGGGGAAAGGGCACTGGGCCCAAAGCTGACACTCACACCCAGGCCCAGCCACCACCATGCTGGGTAACCTTGGGCAAGGCTCGGCCCGCTCTGGGCTCTGGGCCTCGGCTGCCGGTCCACAAAGCAGGTCTTGAGCTCAATGACAGTAACATTTATAAAACCCAGAATGTACTACACGCTCCCAACGGGCCAGGCGCTATTCTCAGAACTTCAGAGGTATTATGGCTCATTGTCTTCACAACCACCCTGTGAGGTAGAGTTCCTGGTTGCTATCCTTGCTGTACAGATGAAGAAACTGGGGTACTAGCAGGAAAGTAACTTGCTCAAGGTCACAGCTGGGCAAGAGGACAGCAGAGTCAGGAGATGAGCCCAGACAGTCCCGTTCCAGAGCCCACACTCTAAACAGCTCCACTACGGTGCCTTTCACACGCCCTATCCAACTGATGGACCGAACACTCACTCGGTACGTGCCTGCGCTGAGCACATCCCACGCCTCCCTGTACCTGCAGCACAACCCTAAGAGGCGAATGCTGTGACTGAGAGGACCCCAGACCACTCAGCGAGTGGACGCAGGAGTCCAACATGGACTCACAATAAACCCTGAGCACCGGCCTGCAGCCACTGCCCTGTCAGCTCCACCGGACCGCACAGCTCGGAGGAGCACATCCCCAGGTGCCTCCGGCGCACTCGATGCAAAGAATTGAAAGAACAAAGCCCCCCGAAGCCCACATCCGCCAAGGCCCTCGCCCTCACCTCGGAGCAGGCACTCAGGGTACGTGCATCTGTCAGCTCCGATCCAGCTGCCCGCCTCGCACTGCCAGCACCAGGTGGCGAAGCCAGGAGGTCATCCAGCCAGCGGGAGCTGCTTTCCGGGCCTGCAGGCTCGGGGGATCCCCTACAAGGGTCTTGAGCCTCTGTGGTGAGTTGGGAGGTCTCAGCCCGGGCCAAGGTCACGGCCTCCTCTTCAGCAGGCAGTGCCTGCCCAGGGTGAGGGGTGTCAGCAAAGAGGACACAGGGCTGGTCAGGGGGTGCCGGCTGCTGCTGCCCCAGCACCGGCTCCAGGACAGGCACGGCGGCCTCCCTGGTGGCCGGAGGGAGTGGGAACTCCTGTCCGGCCAGGGGCTCCCGCTGCCAGTACCTCTCTTCTGCCTGCAGCAAGGCCGGTTCGGGTGGGGCCCCCATTGTTGGCGGAGGCTCAAATGGAACAGTGGGGGATGCAGACTGACTCTGCCCATCACCCCTCTGGGCCAGGGGGGTACCCAGGTCATCTGCCTGCACCCAGGAACCTGGCCTTCCAGGGCCCTCTGGGGAGGACGGGGCCCCCTGCCCCTGCTGGGACATACCCTCCCTGCTGGGTGCAGCCCCGGGACCACCTTCAGCAGCCTCAGCCTCTGCTGCCTCAGTGGCTTCGGTGATAGGGGAGGGGGGTGGGGAGTCCAGTCGCCACACCCCTAGACCCGAAGGCCGGGAGGGGAAGGTCCACTCAAAGGACTGTGACAAGCTCCAGTTGGACTCTGCCCCACTCCCAAAGGGTCGATCCAGGGCCGACTGGCTCCCCTGGGTTTGGGGCAGGTCAGCCAGCGAGCCCCCCAGCTTCTCCTGGTCTTGGCTGGGCGGCTGGAGCACACCTTCAGAAAACCGGCGCTGAGCCAGGCCGCCAGGGCGGAGGTCTGCGTGCCCCCGGGCCACCTCCTCGCCAGGTGCCAACGTCCGACTGCGATCCAGCAACGCGCTCCCTTCCGTGAGGGGCGGGGGCAAGGTGGCTGGAGGCTGCTCTGGGCTGTGGCGCCCCGAGACCTTCTCCACGGGAGGGCTGCCAGGTCTGGGGGCCTCTGGAGTTCCCCTATCAGGGAGCACTGGGCCAGGGGCAGGACAGGAGCCCTGGTCAGGCAGGACTCCAGGCGGGGGTGCTGGAGTCACAGAGTGGCAGGGACAAGGCCTGCAAGCTGCAGGACCGGGGGCTGACGGAAGCCGAGGGAGGCTGCGAGTGCTGTCGTCCGGTGAGTGAAGGTGGGGAGGCCCGGGGGCTGGGCCCGACCCTTCCGCGGGGAGGCCGGGGCCGACGGAGCCTTCATTCTCTGGGGTGGGGCCTGGACTGGAGGGGACCCAGGGCTTGGAAACCTGCAAGAGAAAGGTCACGAGCCATCACTTGCCTCTCAGGTGGGTGGAGGAGGCCCCTGCCAACCCCGTAGAAACAGCAGGTCAGCCATTTCCTCACGTTGTCATCCCACCCACAGGAGGAGGAAACTGGGGGGCCTCTCAGGTCAGCTGGGAAAGGCCCCAAAGATGAGTGAGGGGTTCTTAACCTTCTCAGCATTCTCAGACCCCTCCTTTAGGCCCTCTCCCCAGACATGAACATAGCCTCACTCCTAATATCACCCACACCACTCCAGGGGGTCTGATCCTCCCTCACACCCACCCCAAAGCTCATCCGAGGGTCTCCTAGGAGTGTGTGGTTCACGGGTCAAGGCCCTGGCCTTTATGAAGGGAAAAGAAGTTTGGGAATCTGACCACCCAGGCACGTGGCGGGCTCTGCCTCAGAGCGGGACCCCACACCCAGTGCCCGGGAGCAGTGCAGGGTGGATGGGGACCTGCCCTCCTAGCCTGCGTACCCACAGGGTCCAGCGCTGCCGGGGGAGGCAGGCAGGCCGCAGGCCGCCGGCAAAGGCACCCCGAACGTGGATGCTACCTACCGGCTTGGAGTCAGCCTGCACCCCCCCCCCCCCGTACGCTGAAGGCCCTCCCATACGGTGGTCTCGTGGCATGACTGAGCCTCAGCTGCCCCTTCTGTCCCCTGGGGCTGGTGGCAACACTGTCCCCCTCACAGGGTTAGGTGAGGAGTGAACAGGATTGGTGCACACGGCCTCTCGGGACAGGACTTACAAAGAATGGACATTGGGGGACGACGGGGGAAGGGGGCAGAGGGGAGCCAAGCACCTGGCGTTCCTCCACCCCTCCACTCGGCCTGGTCCCCACAATGAAGTGAGTCTTGCTCTTTCTGACCCAGAGGTCACACTTCTCTGTGCCACCCCTCCAACAGGGCTCCCTCTCCCACAGCACCACCTACTGGGCCTGGACAGAGGAAGGCGGCAGGCTTGCGTCCCAAGGCCCTCTGCATGCCCTCCAACGCTCTCCCATCTCGCCGCCTCAGACTCTGCACACCCCCTGCCCTCCTCTTAGCTGCTTGCCTTGCATGCCCCATTCAATGAGAGCACAGGGGCCACAGCAGAGCCCCCGCGCCCCGCCGCCGCCTGCGGGTCAGCCTGAGCGCTCTGCCCCGCTCCTCCCTCCTCTCCCTCCGGCTCCATCCATTTCTCCTCCCGGCCTGGATCATCCCCGTCGGCACACAGACTGCTCTCCCCTCTCCCTGCAGCTACCACTCGTTTTCTAGAACATGTCAACACCCAACAATCTACCCCATAGAGTTTGTCCCATCCTCTCCTGAACCCACCCCCAAACAGGCTCCTGGCTTCACTTGCCACCTAACGGCTCTCGTGGCTCTCGTCAAGGTCACGACGTTGTCATTCCCGGTGCTCACCTTCCTGCCCTGTGAGCAGCATCTGAGGGCTCTGCCTTCCTTGGGCCTCCAGGTCTCCCCCCTCCCCCCTGCTGTACCTCACCTAGCCCACCCGGCTGGTGACCGCGGCCTGTCCTAACTACCACCTGGCCCTGACAAGCCCTGGGACGCCAGACTCGAACAGCCAACGGCCCACTCAAGATTTCCACGTCAATGTCGAAAAGGCATCCCGAACACGACTAACCCGGAAGCACACACCTCCCGTCCCGTCCCGTCCCGTCCGACCCAGCTTCACCCTGAGACGTGCCCACCTCACCGACTGGGAACCTCACCCTCCTGGCTGCTCGGGGCGCAAGCATGGGCATGCCCCGCCTCTCTGCTCTCTCTCCACGCTGTCTGTCGGTCTACCTGCAGACTCGGTCCTCTTCATCCTCAAGTCCCACCCGGTCACCACCTGGCCCCTGATCATCCCAACAGCCCCCGTGCTAGCGCTGCTGCTGCTCTGAGCTCCCTGCCACCTGTCCCTCCTCTCCTCCAAACACCCCCACCCCCACCCCCATGGCTTCTGCCCCTCCATCAGGCCAAGGTCCCTCCAGGGGCCTGTGACACTCATGCAACCGGGCGTCACCTCTGAGTCCTCACTGCCACCCAACTCCTCCCCCATCACTGCAATCATTCGGACTAGCAGTCCCCTCTGCCAAGAACGCTGCTCCCCAAACATCCACGCGGCTCCCTCACCTTCGCAGTGAAGCTCCCCCAGCAGGTGTCTGTGTTCCTGTGGGCCCTCAGAGAGCAGGGGCCCCCAGAGAGCAGGGACCCTGTGCATTTTGCTCTCTGCTGTTTCCCCAGCACCTGGCTCCCAGTAGGTGCTCCGTAAATGTTTGCTGGCCCAACACCTGGACTCAAGCCTCCATCACTGGGCAGACGGGGCAGCCTCCGAGAACAAGAAGGGCCATCCCCACACCCAGGCAGGCAGGCTGACCATCTGTCCTGCCCACACACTGTGGGCAGAGTTGGGGATGGAACAGGAAGCCTCCAAGAGAAGGACTCTTCCTCTGAACCCTGAGAAGGCAGCCCAGTCAGGAGGGCACCGGGATCAGAGGATTCAGACCCCACCTCAGCCCCTGGCTAGGTCACTTAACCTCTGTGAGCCCTGGCATGCGCACCTCTCCTGTGGGATCAAGGGAGCCTACTGGCTAAGGGATGAGTCAGTCAGCGTTCCCAGACATGCCCAGCACACAGTAGGTGTTTGGATCAATGGTGGCTGTCGTGGATAATTACTCTTTATCACAAGCAGCCCCAGGTCCAGAGCACTTCCCTGAGAGCTGAGACATCTTAGTCCCGGAGCCAGCCCTAGGGCAAGCCACCCTTCCACAGGTCTCAGAGGTGAAAGAGAAGGTCTCAGATGACCCCTGCAGCTTGAAACACCATGATTCTGATTCATGACAGGAGCAAAACTCACATCGGTAGGTGGCTCAACGCCAGCGGGCCGGGCCAGGTCTCCATTGAAGGCCCAGTCTGCAGCGGGGCTCCTGCAAAGGCGAAAGAACAGGAGATGGACGCACAGAACCGAGAAGCACGTCACAGATGACCAAGGGGACAGAGCTGTCTGATGGGAGTCTGCCCAAGTGACTTCAACATCACCCAAAGTTCCCCCCTCAACCCAGGGCATGCTCTCCTGCGCCTGCCTGGAGCTATTCCGCAGGGGAAGTGCCCCAGGAGATAGTGCCTACTCCTTACCTGCACATCAAGGGTTAAATCCCACCAGCCCCTTCAGGAAAAGCAACCTGCAGGCCCAGACCCCCCTCAGTTCCCCAGAAGACACCCGCTCCTTCCCCTAGCCCAAGGGGTCAACGTTCTCGGAACATCCAGCCAGAGCCCAGAGCGAGCACAGCTGGTCTAGTCATCCTGCCAATACTCCTTGAAGGATCACAGGGCGAGGAGTGATTTTCCAAGGCTTAAGCTGTTCCTATTGGGCTCTGCTTGGAGCCAGGGAGGGAAGGAGGATGCAGGGCTGAGTCCAGCCCGGGAGGCCCAGCCAGCCAGGGACAAAGAAGGATTAATTGGGAGCCCAGCCCTCCCAGCACTTTCAGGTGAGACAAGGGCAGGGCGGAGGCCTTCAGCCTCAGGCTCAGCTCTGCCCTTCACAACAGCAGGTGGACAGGGCAGCCTCTGGGCCCAGCAGAGCCACCAAGGGGCCAGAGGGGCTACTGGGACTTGAGCTGGCTCTCCCTGCCCCAAAGATGGCCTCCGTGCAGCTGAGGGCACCTGAGAGCTCTCAGCCTCCTCCTCCAACGCCGTGTGCCCACCACCCCCGTGCTCACCAGCCTGCCTTCGCTGGCCCCAATACTGGAGAAGTGTATTACATGCAACAGTCTCCCACTTGGCCGTGATCTCGGGGCAGTGACCCTGGCTGGCCTGGCGTAAGGTGTGTTCACAGCTTATCTGTCCCATCAGATTCCTCACGGGCACACTGTGGCGTCTTCATCATGAGACAGACACAGACACAGACACACACACACACACACACACACACACACACACACACACAGCAGCTGGCTCACTGCTCCAGCTCCGGGGCGCTCTCTAAGACAGCTGGAGCTAGCAGTGAGGAGCACGCTTTGGAATTCAAAAACCCCAGCTATGTCTCTCATGTGCTGAGGAAGCACAGGAAGTCACTTTTGAGCCTCAGTTTGTTCATCCCTGAAATGGGTCTAGTATTCCCTTCAAGAAAAACTAAAAATAAACTTCCAAACTGTACGTCTGAACTCCAGCATAAACACACGTCTACTCTGCAAAGAGAATTATAACTGTAAGAGAACACAATAACGACAACACCGTCTGCTGGCAGAAGGCTTTGTAACCGGGGTCTGCCTGCACTCACAGCACAAAGCTAACCTAACTGTGACAGTCATGGTCCCTGCTGGGGCCACCCACTCCCTCCTCACCTCTCCTTGGGGGTCTGGCTGTGCTCTTCCAGGCACTCCGTAGGAGACTTTGCTGGCCCCTCCTGGGACCACCCCCTGCAGAGGATCCCCCCATCCTCATCCCTGGGACCTGCAGCGACGCCGTAGGTCCTGGGGCCATATCGAGAGCTGCCGTCGTGGTTGAAGGTGAGGCGGGAGCCCCAGAGGCGGTCGGGACTGGCAGGCACCTCCTTCCGAGGTTGCTCCATCTTGGCCAGGATCTCCTCCACCGTGGTGGCCCCAAAGCGCTCGGAGGCTGGACGGAAGGGGGCGGGGGCCTTCCGCACGCCCCCCGGGGCAGCACAGCGAGCCGGGGGTGTCAGTGGGGGCATCTCCTCTTTCCCAGCCTCTCGGGTGGCTTCTCCTCCAGGAGAGGTCTCAGCTGCTGGTCTTGGTGCAAAGGGTAGGGGACGCTTACTGCCACCGTAGGGCTGGGGTCCCGCCAGCATGTTCATCTTCCGGGCAGAAGGCAGCTCAGCCAGAGGCCCCCGGGGGGGCCGAGGCCCAACAGGCACCAGCAGGCTGGGCTTGGCAGGCAGGGCTGGCTTGGCAGGCAGGGCCCGGGGTTTAGGCTTGACAGGGGGTTTGGCCCGAGAGTCACCTGCCAAAAGGAAAGGGTTGGTTGGGGCGTGGGGGCTGTCAGAAGAACCAGAACAGGTAGCAGAACTTCATCACCCACCCCCTATCAACTCAAAGTGTTCCCCGCCTTCTAAGCATACGTCAAATGTCACCTCTTCCATGAAGTCTTCCTTGATTTTCCATACACATCCCAGAATAATCTTGCCCTGTCTCCCAACTCCCAAAACTTTTGACCAATCCTCCTTATAAGCTAAAGCTATGTAAGGGCCCAGCTGGCACCTTCTTTCTCCTTGTACTCTACTTTGCACCTAGCATGGGTTCTTACCAAAGGACTGAATGAGTGGATAAGCAAATGAGCCACTAAAGGAATGCCCACCTACCCCTATGGGGCGGCCAGCCTGCCATCTCCCCAGTCTAGCCCAGACTTATATGACACTCTACCATCCTACCATCCACAGTAAACTTTTTTATCCTGGTTGCCCCTCCCCCAGTGCACACCCAGGCCACCTCCCCACTGTCATCCGGTGTGTGATCAGGAATGCAAACTTACTATTGACCTAACTCACACAGAAGTAAACCTGCTATAGGGGGGAAAAAAAAACAAGACCAGAAACCTACCTTCTATATAAGGCATTCCAAAGCCAAATAAAAGACCTTGGAATTACTCATGGCCACGGCCCTTCTAATAGAATACTCCATCACCCACTCATTTGGCTCAGCCTAAGAAAGGAATCTAGACAGAGCCAGGAGGCCTGGGTTCAAACAACCACGTGCACGCTTCTGTGGGTCCCGGTTTCCTCCCCTTCAAACAGGCATCTCTATCCACCTCATCTCGGGGGTTCGCCTGCTCGTATCTGCTACAGGATCTACAACCTCAAACAGTGCTGAAGGGTCTCAGCAGGAACTGAGGACCTTTCGAACTCACCCCGGAGGGCCCCAGCACTCCATCCCCCTCACTCCCACCGCAACAGAACCATCACTCACCCACCCCCTCCAAGACAGAACCGGGGTTCGGCCCCTGCCCCTCCCACCGTCCTCCCGGCCACCCTGCCCCACCCTGCACCCATAGGCACCTGGCTCGGAGCCAGCAGCTACCAGCTCCTCCTCCATCTCCCGGGGTGGTGGGGAAGCCATGGCTGTGCCTTCCCGGAGAGCAGACACTTTCATCGCATGCGGCAGAACCTGCACGAGACGTGGGAAGCAGAGGGGTGTGAGCCGGGGTGGCCGGAGACCCAGGAAAAGGGGGAGAGAGGGCGCGGAGAAGGCAGGGGAGTCGGGCGCCGGCAGGAAGCGTGGTGGAGGGAAGTCTCCTGCTCCAGGCAGAGGCCGTGCGGGACGGGAAGAGGGAACTTCGGAGGGGTGAGGGAGGCAGGTCCAGGGAGGTCCCCAGCAGCCCGCGCCTCCACTCTGCCCAGCTTACTTACTCTCCGACCCCGGTCCCCTGACCCCAAAGTCCTGACGCCGCAGGGAGCTGCCCATTCTTCCCTCCACTGGTGAGCTCTCCACCCCACTAACCTTTCGTTCCCGGGGTCCCCCTTGGGTCCAGCAGCCCCGCGTGAAGTATCGGCCCCCGAGTGTGAAGCCTCTCGTGAATCACCTCGCGGGAGACGGGAAAAACCCGCTCCTCCCCGGCCTGGGGCTCCGCCCCACTGCCGGCCTCCCCCTTCCCGCTCGCCCTCCTCCCCCCTCCCTCCCGCAGCTGGGAGTGGTTCCCTCTCCCCCCTCCCTTCCACGTCCCGGCCCGACTCCCGCCTCCCTCCGAGCTATCTCATCCAAACACGGAAAAATAAGAAATAAGAAGTAAACATCTGGAATACATTTTTTTTCTTTAATTTCTCAATCGCTTTGGCTTCAGCTTGGAATTTGATGAGGTAAAGCCAGGGCCTAGTCCTGTTGCCATAGCAATGGCCTCCCACTGGATTTGCAGAGCCGCGCCAGGAGGGAGGAGGAGCCGGCCCAGGCCGGGCTGGGAGAATGGGACGGGGCTTGAGCACATCCGGGGGGTGGGGGCGGCTAGGCGGGGAACTCCCTGGGTTCCCCCTTCTAGGACACTCAGCCTATGAACCAGGGACCTGTGGGCAGCCCTCACCAGCCTAGGGTTGCCCTGAGGGGCTGTGAGGGGGCAAAAGAAGAAATTTTCAACTAAGTGACACAGCCCTGCGGTTTCTGAAGCCACATGGGTGTCCCTCCTCGAAGCCAGTACCAGGAGCAAGGTTCTGTGCCTGCCTTACCGGGATTCGATGCTGGGTGGGTCTGCCACTCTCCAGCTGTGTACCTTTCCCCAAGCCTCAGTTTCCCTCTGGGAAAACTGGAGTCACTGAGACTGTTGGGAGACGATGCATGCAAACTGCCTAGCCTAATGCCAAGTGCATAATACGTGCCCAATAAATGCTGGTCATTGTTAGTACAATTCCACTCAGTGTCACGGAGCTAACGTCCTCGGGAACCACCTCCCCTCTCCCCAGACCGTTCCTTCCCTCACGCAGGCCCCAGAACAGGCAGGCACCTGTTCTTCAGACACTACCACCTCCTCGGTTCTCATCCTGGCTCCTGAAGCACTGACCCCGCTGACAACACCCACAAGCCCAGGCTTTGCAGCCTCGGGGACAGAACCCTGTCCCTCTTGTTACAAAGGAAAGGGGCTATTTCCTATGACCTGGCATGCACGTGAGGACAACCCAATGGGCCCTGCCTTCCTCAATGTCACCCACTTCAGCTGGTCTGGGAAGACAGGACCAAATCCTAAGGGCCCCCTGATGCCCAACTTTTGCAAAACCCACCCACCCCTCACCTTTGACCCTGCCCCAGCTTGTTTCAAAGATGGCAGAGTATGAAGAGCTGGGTAGAGAGAAGCCTAGGACGGTCAATTCCCTTAGTCAGCCAACTTCCATGACTGCTGCTCACTGTGGGTGGGTGAATAACTGCAGAGCCAGTCCAAGTGTGCACGGGGGAGGGGCACATGATAGAAAAAATAAAATTAAAACACGAGATTGTTTTCTTGTCCTTGAACATTATTAGAAGGGACATGGTGTGGGTGGGTAGAAATGGGGACAAACTGGCCCAGAACTGAAAAAACTCTTTCACCTGGGGGCCTGATGGGCACCTGTGCGGTATCAGGGGGTGCAGCAATGAAGTGGGGGCTCAGCTTCCTCAACTGGGGGAGGGGGGATGCTACATCAACTCAGAGGCCCCAGCCAAGAAACCCAGGTGACCAGGGCCGTAGCCAAAAGCTGCAGAATCACACCAGCTCTCAGTACTCCCCCGCAAACCTCCCACCCCGGGAGTCAGAAGACGACTAGCTGACCTCCTCGGAGCAAAGGCTGCCACAGGGGCTGGGGAGAAGCCCGGCAGTTCCAGGTCGGGGCAGGAGCCCAAAGGGACACCGTCGCAGAGGGGTCGTCCCTATGGTCCCTGAGATCTCCGGCCGAATCCGGGGCCAGAGAGGTCGACAGGGACAGCACGTAAGCTGCTAGAGGAGGGAGGGCCAACGAGAGGACGGAACAGCCTAGGGCGAGGGGCTGTCTGGAGAGGCCCAGTGGGGAGCTCTGGACACAGAGGGGACGGCAGCAGCCCAAGAGGAGGAGGAGAAGAGGGTTGAGGGGGGTGGCAGAAGCGGAGGACCTGTGCGCAGAAACGTGAAGCAGCCGGCGAACAGACGAGAGACTGGGGACGCAGACTGGGTGGGGGCGGACTGGGGTGGCTGGGGGCGTGCCGAGGGAGCGGGGGAGGGGGCTAGAGCGGTCCCGGGAGAATGGAGAGGCAGGGGTCCTCCACCAGCTCCGCCCGCCCCCGGCCCCGCCTCAAGCCCTCGCCCCCTCCCCCCTTTCTTCTGCCTCGGCCAGCACGAGCTCCAGACCGTGAACCCTCCTCCGCCTCCGCGTACACGCGCCAGCTCCCGCGTGCCCCCATCTTCCCCCACGCCCCTGGCCCCTGCAAACTTTCCTAGTCACCCCGCCTCTACCTCAACCCCAGGTCCTGGCTGGAAAGCGCCCACTCCTTCCATGCCTCTCCCCCGCCCCAATCTCCGACCCCGCCCCCTCCTTCGCCCTCCTGCCCGCCCTCGCGCACTCACGCGCTCCTCCGGGATCCGGCTCCTCTCGGCTCCGGCTCGGCACCCCGACGCCAGTCTCCGCCACCGCCGCCGCTGCTGCCGCCGTCACCGGGGGACCAAGCCAGTCCGAGCCCCGGCGGGTCCCGCCCCCAGCTCCGCCCAGACCCACGCCCCCAGAGCACTTTATGAATATCCATGAGCCAGTGAAAACCCGGAGTGGGAAGCCCTTGCAGAAGTTGCCGGGCCGTATGCAAATAGGCGCAGCCCAGGTACTCAATTATTCATGAGCCTTGCAAATGAGCGTCCCGCCCCAAGCTCAGACGCGGGTGAAACTGACGCAATTCAGCCGCTAAAAGCGCTGGGGTAAAATGGCCACCGAGACGATTGCCTAGAGAGGAGACTTGAGGCTGACGGCCCAGTCCTCAGGCCCAGCGGCCTCAACTGATTGCAGCACCGTAGTCACGGCGAGAAAGGTAACCCTTGGCCTCCTGGGGAGACTTCCTGTGGCAAACACCTGAGAGCCTACCCAACGTGGCCACCCCCACGTGTATAAATTCAGATCTAAAGCCACCATGAGGAAGACTGGAAGCTCTATTTTCCTCACTAATCCCCCTTATCTCCTGTTATGCCCCCTTCCCAGATAAAAATTCTTCCTGACCTCAAGATTTGATACACCTTTCTTCACATAAAATCAAAAGCTCCACCCCTACTCCATACCTTTCCTGCACCCCATCAGTGCGCAACCCCACCCTGCTCATCCGCCCAACTCTCCAGGATCAGGTTTCCATTCTCTTGGTTGCAGAGGCCAGTCAATCCTGATTGCATTATCTAGAGCCTGGGAAGACCCTTGACTCATAGGTGATTACGGATGGAGCCAGCAGCTGCCTCTCCTTGGCTTGGCTAATGGAGTGGGGCTGTGAGGCCGACTTCCTAATCAGATCAGCTCTCATTTCTAGACTCTCAGGTGGCCCATCCCGGCAGAGGAGGGTGAAAGCCAATGCTTGTCCAGCCGGGAACAGAACAGGGTGTACCTGGAGACCTGCTTCCCGGCTGGCCAGCAAGGCCCTTCCCAGACAGTGGTGTGGTCAACACCACCAAGAGAAGTGGAAGCAACACAGGGCTAGAGAGAAGGCGTAGGGACATGGTCTCCAAAGTCAGTTCCCTTTATTAAATGTTATTTTCACAGACCAGAAATACAAAATTAAAGTAGAAATAGGCCCCAGTTAGGAGCTACAGGCCTGACGTCACACGAGCCCTGCTGCTACAACTCGAACAGGACAAGCAGCAGCTGTATCCTGAGGGGGGGAAGCAGGATGAGGATTTGGATCCTGCGCTGCCCCGCCTCCCACCCAACCTCTCCCCAAATTATAAAGAGGGATCCTGTGAAGCAGCAGCCCAGCAGGATGCCTCCCCCGCTGTCCTGGCCAAGTGCACACCCCAGGAGAGCTTGTTCAGATGGCAGAGAATCCGAGGACTACATTTCATGAGAAACTGGTACCAAAACACGGGTGGGAAGGTGGGGACAGGGCTGGCCCAAAGGGACAGCTTTCCTCTACTCATCAGATCCTGACGCCGAGTCTTCTGAGCTGGGGGGCGTACTGGCTAGTTCCTCTTCTTCAGAGTCCTGAAAACCAAATGCCTCTTAGGGGGAAAGCTCTACAGTCCAGGTTACACTCCCAGCCACTTGTCAGTGGTGAAGGGTCCCCAATTCCCTACCCCCTCCCTAAACTCCAGCATGTGCCTTCAGAACCCCAGAATCCCACCTATCCATTCCACCCCATCATTCTTAGGGACCAACCACAACCCCTGGACCAGAAGCCCTTGCTGACACTCCACGACCCAGAGGCCCCTTGCCCTCGCAGGCCCCCAGTCCCCAAACTCCTGCCGCACCTCACTCCGCCTTCTCTTTTTCTTGCCCTTGTTCTCTCCCGAAGAGCTCTCATCACTGGACACAAACTCTTTGCTCTTGAAGCTCTCACTTAGCTGCCTCGATGAGGACTTGGATGATGAGCCCCTAGAGGGCGTGGACTTTTTCTCCAGCTTCACCTTTACTTTCTTCTTCTTCTTTGACTTGTCCCTGTATCAGCAAGAGGGGAAAGGTTCCCCTACAGTCAAGCCCAAACCTCCCCCGCAACTTTAACAGGGCTTTCCCCAGGCCCAGCCACACTGCCCACCCTGCCATGAACGTCAGCAGCCAGCCATGACAGCCCCAGTGCCCCAAAGAAGGGCATCCTAAGTGACTAGCAGAAGAATCCGGGGTCACAGCCTGGTTACATGCAAAGTTCACCTGACTTCTCTAGCTTTACCTTTAAGAATTCATATGAATTTTGCACCGTAACTAATACATACTTTGTAATTATACCAAACCTTCAAATAAAATTGACCCTCTAGGAAAACGGACCATATTTACACAGTGACTTCAGAACCTCCCTAGCACATTACCCGTACTTGGCCAGCTGCCACCCAGATTTGAGGAGCACTGCCCCACCACAGTCAAAAGCATCTCTATTATCTTTAAGACCCCAATTCTCAACTTGACCTGCAAAAGTATCTGCCAAAAGAGCAGTTATGGGCCATTCTGTTCCCAACACTCACCTCTTAGAAGACTCCCCCCGGCCCCCCTCATATTCTTTCATGGCTTTTTCATATTCCCTCCTGGCATCCTCAGCCTTGCGATCCCACTCCTATTTCACACAGAGGAGGGGGGGAGAGAGGATGAATGAGATTCTTCCCTGACACAGGCCAAATCTACAGATACTTCCCGCAGCGCCCCACCCCCACCCCCACCCCGGTCGGTTACAGGAGTGGCCACCCCTCGTTTCTGCAGCTGCTCACCTCCTTCTTGTCCTTGGACATGCCCTTCCAGATCTCGCCGGCCTTCTTGGAGAGATCCGTGATACTGATGCCAGGATGGTCTGACTTGATCTTCTCGCGGCTGGCATTGAGCCACAGCATGTAGGCAGACATGGGCCTCTTGGGGGCATTGGGGTCTTTGCCCTTCTTTACCTGTATCAGAAAGAACCCAAATGCCTTCAGCCATCTGTAGCTCAGATTCTCCCAAAATTGCTTGCATCACCTACCTGGGAACCCAGTGGAGAAGGGACTGAACTGCGTAGCCAGACTGAGCACTCCCTAAGGGCAAGGACCGTATCTTCCTCCCCTCTGCACCCCAGTGCCTAGCTCATTTGGGGCCCCTTTCTTTGGGCACCTGGGACAGAAGAAGCCCGTGTGTCTCCCAGTTCAGATCTCCCAAAAGCTAAATGTCTCAAGGACCATTTCCAAGAAGATACTCCCTGAGGTCATAACCACTGGCTACAAAAGCAGCCCCAGGAAGACCAGCCCCTACTGGTGTGGAAAGAGCACAGAGTGGCCCCCCAGCACCCCCACCCCCCATTCAGAGGCCGCACCTCTACAGGCTTCTTGCGGCTCTTGCGATCCTTGGCCATCTTGGCCTTTTTAAGCTGTTTCCGCTTCTTCTCCTCGCGGTCACTGTCACCCTCATTACTGGAGGAGCTGGCAGAGGCATTACTGTCAAACCTGCCAAGGAAAGTGGGGCTTAGGCTCAGGACAAGAGGAGAGCACCCCGTGGCCTTGGAACAGAAAATGAATCCAAAGTTACCTGCCCAGAAAGGGGAGCAGGAGGGGCACCACAGGACAGCGTCCCCACCAGCCCCAACTCCTCCTCCCCTCCGCTGAGGTGGCTTCCTCCATGCCCTCTCCAGTCCTAGCCACAGCAACGGGTCACTTAGCAAATCGATCAAAGAAAAGCAAATGGGCTTCCTGTGCTCTCCTTGGTCATGGCCTAACCCCAGGCCCAACTCCGTCCCCATGCTCGCGGGAACAGGGGGACAGAACTGTCATCAACACGCCCCCAGTCCACTCACCAACTCCTCTGAGCCAATCATCCTAATCTACCCTGCAGTCTGATAAAGAGACAGTGCGATAAAGCAACTCCAGTGCAAGCCAGCACTCCTAAATCTTCACATAACTGACAGTCCTATCCACTCCCCATAGAACTCCGAAAGTGGAACCGCCCATCCCTGTGCGGCGGGCGCGAAGGCGGGCAGAGCCTATACTTACTGACTCATCGTGAAGGAGCACGTGGCCGGCAGAAGCAGCGGGCTCCTGCCAGTTTTCCTTTGTCCTGCCCAACGTTCGTTCCCAATCCCTCTGGATTAAGAGATCCCACTTTTCTGCTGGGAACCACCACGCCCCAACTCAGGAGGGGGTCACCCCACCTCAGCCTCTTAAGAGTGGGCATCCGGCCCACTTCCGGTCCCCCAGAACACATCCTCCTGACTCAGACTTGGGAAGGGCCACAAAACCACTGCTGCTCTGAGGAAGAGGCACTCACGCGCGTTACACTGGGAGGAGTAAGCCTGCCCAGAGCCCCTGACGGTCATCTGGCACCGCATGGGGCAAACCTACCTAAAAAAAACGAGGAAATGAGAAGAAACAGAAAGACTCCCCACGGCTTCTGAGCACCCTCATCCCAGTGCCTGAAGCCAGTCGTAGCCCTGGACTCTGCAGTCAGACGAACCTACAGAACTCCCGGTTCTGACCGGGCAATCAGGAGCCCTGACCACCACAGCACGGGGGCACTGCTGTCATTTCACAGGAGAGAAAGCTGAGCCCTGACACCTCACGCAAGGGCGCCGGCGGGTACGCGGGGCAGTGGCTCTCACCCCCGTCTCCCCATGCTACTTTTCTCACTTCACGAGATGCCCTACACTAACAAAGTTCATGACGATTTTCAAAGCATTTCCCCCTATCACCTCTTTGGAAATCACTTTTCCACCCAGGGTCAGTGGCTAACATGGGACACAAGCAATGTGCAGAAACCTCTGGTCCCTTAAGCTCGCAGGCCACCACCTCACCCCTCTGCAGTGGAACCCAAACTCACTCCTCTGCCAAGTCTTCCTCCTCTTCACCTGGGTTGAATGACTCATCTGAAGAAGAACATAGGAGGCATCAGCTCTGTCCCGTGGAAATCCTGCCCCCCGACCCAAACGCCCAGCCCCAGCCACGGGGAAGGCCCGGCACTGTCCGGGCGGGCCCACCGGTTTCCTCTCCCGAGTCATCGCTGCTGTCGTTGGCGTTCTCTTCCCGGATCTTGCCCTCCTCCTTCATCCGCTCCAAGTAGGCGTCATGCTGATCTTCGTCCGAGTCGGCATATTCGTCGTAGCTTGGGTTCATGCCCTAGCCGCCAGGGAAGAGATGGCAGTGAGGGCCAATTCGCCCCGGCACCAGGACCCCTGCACACTTCAAAGCACTGCCCCAAGCCTGTGCGTTAAGATCAGAGCAGCAGCTCCCAGAAGCCCCTGGGGCTGAATTGTCCACACACAGCCAGCGTGCAGGGCCTGCACCCAAGGATTTCCTGCCGACTGGGTTAGTCCAAGCCCCTCCCGCTCCCAGCCCCACGGGAGGGGCTGCAGACTGATCTAAGGCCATGCTGAGGACACCTGCACCAGGACTGGGGGAGGGTCACACGCACCTCTTTTTTCTATAAGGGTAAGAAGAGAAGAGAGAATGAAAAGGAAGCCGGAAAAACCCCTGCCCTTTCCCCACTGCAGGAACGGAGAGAGAGGCTCATCCTCTCCATACCCAGAAGTACCTCTTTCAATCCTCGGTTTTTGATGTTGAGTTTTTTTGCGTTGACAAAATCAAACAGCTTCCCGTACTCCTCCCTGTGGGAGACACACCAGGTAACCAGACAGGCAGGGGAGGCGACACCATGGGCCAGGACAGCCTGGGGGGCCTGGAGCACAGGACATTACCAACGCAATAGCTCAGAGACCCTCTCATAAGAGCAGGAGAGTCAGGGGCTCGTCCTAGAAGAAGGACTGGCATGGCGGTCAAGAGTTCTGGGAAGGAAAAGGCAGGGAGGGGGCTACCTCTTACCACATGTGCACAGGACAAGGGGAGGGTGTTGCAGGAGGGAACCTGTCCCCTTCTCACTGGTCTGTATCTCGTACCTCACGGAGTTATGAGGACTAAGTGTGAAGAGGTTTGCAAATCGTGTAGGCCACACTGAGCACCTGATAAGCATTAGCTGCAGTGTTCTCGGGCACCACGCTCATTCCGGGAAGAGAGAGACAGCATTTCCATGTCGGGGGAGAGGAGCGGGGGAGGGCCAGGACTGAACGCAGAGCTCCGTCACAGGAAACAGTTTTAAGTACAGAAAGCAAGCAATGGAGAGGCTTCCAAAGGCAGAGCACGTCAGGGGGAAGAACCAAACCCCAAGGGAGCAAAAGAAAAGTTCCGCTCAAGGCCTGAAGTCAGGGATGAGACATAGGCCTCCCAGTGGAGGCCAAGCCAAAACCAGGACGCCCAGGAAGTGATGGGCAGCAGCTCTCAGCTCTCACCTCTCAATGCTACTGAAGGTATACTGAGTGCCCTGCTTGGTCTCAATTTCAAAGTCAAAGGAACGCGTGGTGGTGGTGCCCCGGGCAAAGTTGACAAAGGAGATCTCGTCGAAGCGGATGTGCACGGGGGGCTTGTGGACGTAGATGAAGCCCCGCTCCAGTGGGTAGAGCAGTCCCGAGCTCGCCTTATAGGAGCAAGTGATGCACTGGGCCCCGGAGTGCCTGGGTGGGGCACACGGGGAACACAGTTAGTGCCACCTCAGAGGCAGGTGGCAGAACCAAATGGCACATCTCTTGGGAGCCACGTGTGCTTAGGCCCTCAGTGAGTGAACCTCACTGGACTACTGTGATGGAAGCAACTGAGACCATCAAGACACGGCCCACCCAGGCCTCTGAGAGGGGGCACTCCATCCACGAGGGCTTTACCAAGAGACTTGGCACGCCCGTCCCCAAGGGCCAAGACCTGGGCCTGTACTCACCCTTGGAAGTTGCCAGGGACTGTGATCTTGCGGTTCACCAGCGCCTTCATGACCCGACTGACCATCTCATACAAGGACCCCGACATGTTCTTGGTGAGCCGCCCCTCAAAACGCTTCTCTACCTCTTCCCTGCAAAGAGAGGAGACAAGGTCACGTCCGCTGCTGCCTTCTAGAGCCCACCCGTCTCCTACTGGATGTGGCAGGACGAGCCCAAAGACACACTTACTCGTTCATGTTGAGAGTCAAGGAGATGTCCTCATCCTTGGAGAAAAGAAGGATCAGGAAGTGGTAACGCGTCTGGCCCTGCTTGATGGGTGGGTCCAGGCTGATCTGGTAGGAAGAGCCATGAGGTTCAGCACCGGTTAACGGCCCACGAACACTTACTGATTAACTAAACCCCAGTAAGATCTCACTTCCAAGGGATCGGGCGAACGCCAGGACACTGCACCCCCGTGGCCCCTGCTCACCACAAAGAACATCTGGCGCTGGTCCTTATGGGGCAGCAGGAAGAGACGCAGCACCGTGGTGTAGGGTATCTTATAGTCAAAGGTCTTGCCATGCAGGTGCAGAAAGGTGGGATAGATCCGAATGTCGTATCGGCCTCGGGGAGTCAGACACTGCAGCTCCCGGAAGATACAGATGGCATCTCCAGTGGCCTGGATCACGTCCGCCTTAGACAGCACGTTCTGGGCAAAGGCCTGCAGAAGCACACACTGGTGACCAAGTAGCAGGGATCCTGCTCCTGAGCCAGCCAGGGCCTGCTCAATACCATCTGCTCCCAAAGCGACCAAGGGAGACCTCACCTCAACAGGGTCCACACCATCCTCCTGGGTGGGAGGCACATAGAAGCGCACCTCCATTAGAGAGACCTCCGCATCATCGTTCTGGTGGAACTCAAGTGTCACCTCGTTTTTGCCTGTGGTGCACTGGGACACATTGCTGAGGGGTATCTCGAAGACCGGCTGGTCGCCAATGTCAAAGGAAAGCAGCTGCCCTGTGGGGAAAGGTCGATCAAGCCCCAAACTCCGCCCCTCGGGTCTGAAGGAACCACATTCCCACCAGATTGCAGGTTCCCTGGGGACAGGGCATGGGGGCCACTTGGCCCAAACTGTACCCCCAAGACCAGGCAACAATGCCTAAAACACTACTGGTCTTCAATAAATACATGATGAATTACAAACTGCCAGGAAGTCAGAGACAGTGACAGTGACAGAAAGAGAGTCAAACAAGTTGAAGACTGAAACCCTTGTCCACAAACCTCAATCCTTGCCCAGGACTCACCACCAAACTTCACTGTTCCCCAGTTCCAGCCCTTCACACACAGGTCCTTCTCCATTAGCTCAAGGCGATAGTGAGTTTTGAAGAAATCAGAGAGCTTCTCGAACTCCTGCAGGTGGAGCAGAGAGAGCAATCCCAGTAAACCCCAGTGGTCTTAACACAAACTTGAACATTCTGGGATCACTGCCCCAACATACCTTTTGTCAGAAATCCACATTGATTTAGAAGCTCAGCTATACAATTGTCTAAAAGAATGATGAAAGAGGATGTTTCTGGGGACTGGCTCTCAGGCTGGGGGAAGAGTAAAATAAGGAACTGACAGCTCCTGGCTACAGGCTTCACAGCACTATCTGACTTTGTACAGGTCGTGCTTTAACGAAAGTACAAATTAAAATGAAGTCAAGTCTTTAGCTCTAGCAGTTAAAAATAGAAAAACAAAGCCCAAACTAAAGCACTAAGTCAAGACTCTGAACCTGGATAAAGGCAACAAACAGAAACCACCAAAAAATCAAAATCGCAGCAAATCTTCTGGAGTCAGGGCACAAAGACACACCCCAGAGACTCTGACACCCAAAACTGAACACTAACTGCTCAAGAGCCTCAATGGCCCTGCTCTACAGAGCCCAAACTGGCAGTCACATCGTTATCAGAAGAAGGAGCCCCAACTCTATCCAACAGATTAAAATTCAACAAGATGGCACTGTAAAAAGGGCAGCTATGGCAACAGGGCATCTCACCGACTCCCGGAAGCCGTCATACTTGTAGACATGGCCGTTCTTTGTGAGCAGTTTAAGTCCATGGCCCAAGGCCACGCGGCGCCAGATGCCTTCAGTCAACTCCCCAGCCTGGATGTTGTCCACTTTGCCTGTTTTACTGTTCTTGAAGATGATGCCCTGACGGCTCAACCTCAGCCGGCCATCATTCTGTTGGAAAAATAGGCCCAAATGCACAGCGCATCCTGGGTACCACTGCACCCAACACCCAGTCCACGCTGGCCAGATGTCAACAGCTGAAGTGGTGAGGGCCACAGGAAGAAGGGACAAGTAGTAGGAAGTGTGGATTCTCCTCCTGGCTCTGGCATCCAGAACCCTCGCAGGTCCTCCGGTTTGGGATTCGGGACCAAGCAGCAGGTATGCTGCCCTCAAACTCCTGAGATCCCCTAACTCCTATGCTCTCTCTCTGTTGGGGAAACACCCAGTACACATTAAACTCCGACTCCTTTTCCAAAATAGCACCATCATCCCAGCCAGCCCTTGCTGACTGACAAAAAGTCTACTTCCCTCCCCTCTCCACCTTCTTACCATGGAGCCTTTCACCTCCTGATAGATGTCGTTGAACTCCAGTGTTTCCGCCATGATGGCCTGCCCCTTTTGGCCTGAACTGGGCCGCAGCTCCTGGATGGGTGTGCAGATACTCAGCAGGTTGGGAATCTGATTTCAAGAGGGAAAACAGAGAAGCGTGAAAGATAACAGCTCACGCTGCCCACAGACGGGGCCAGGTGGCAGCGCGTGGCTGTGTCTGAGATGTCTCAGGATCTCCTCTGCCTTGGGAACTACAAACGGCCTCCGCAGAGCTCGAGGGGCCAGGCCCAGCCCGGACTAGAGAACCGGGCCTGGAGTAGAGCTTACACCCCTACCAGACACAGGCTCCGGGCGCTCTACCACGGCGCCATGGCAACGAGCCGCGGTACCGGAGGAACTGGCAGAAGTCCGCATCTCACCGGCGCCCCAACCCAGCTCAGCGTGCAGGGTTGCCCTCCCAGAGCTCCCACTGCGCGGGGGCCGCAGGCCCACGGTTCCCCCTCCCCCTAAAATGGATTCGCCCGCTGCCCGCGGATTCGAACGCAGAACGGTCCTTCTTGAGCGTCCCCGCGAAAGCAGGCATGGGGACGGCGGCTACCCACCTCCTCAGGCAGCAGCCCCGCGACGGTCCGGGTGCGGGCGGTGGGCGAGCTGGGGGTGCGGGGGAGGGGGGTAGGGGCACAGGGGGTGGGGGGGAACTGGGGAAGCTTTTCCCGCGTGCGCGGCCCGGCGTCCCGCCACCGGAAGCCGTGCCGGGATCATAGAGAGGAGGAGATGGCTAGAGAGCCGCGAGCGCGGCCCGTCTGCGCTACGAGACGGTCACAGAGAGCGTCAGCGGCTCTGGAGGACCGGGGGGCACCCCGGCGGTGAGGAGTCCCACCCAGGGGATCTGACGAGAAAACGGGACATTACAGTTACTTCTTCAGTGGAGGACTAGGCTCTAAAGAGAAATTGTGTAGTTTTCTTTTATCAGACTTGCCACAGATGCGTGTGTGTGGGCGTGTGTGTGTGTGTGTGTGTGTGTTGGATGGACGTGGGTCCCTCCTGCACAATAGTGGTTTCTGTGGGGTAGGGGTCTGTGAGACAAGAAGAAAAATGCGTAAAGAGTTGTCGAGAGAAATGACCACTAGCTGCGAAGAGAACGCCTATGTTGGTGTCATTGTGACTGACTGCCCTGCTCTCCCCTGTCAGTAACAGGGGATTAGATCCTTTTGGAAATGATTCACTGTCTGCTCCCAAAAACAAAAACTAAAACAAAAAACATCACATCTCTGACCGCGATGTATGGTTCGCCTGGAAGAGGCTGGCAAACTGGCAGTATCAGGTTCAAATGCTGGTGTCAGATTCACCTGGGAGCCGGAACTGATTTGAAACCACATCAGCCTAGGGTTGCCAAAGCCATGCCCCACCTCATAGCGTCCCAAGAGGATGAATCTTGCAAAATCAAAGGAGGCCAGACCTGGAAACATGCTTAAGAAAACTGAGGCCCAAAGAGGAGTTCGCCCAGGGTCTCAGTGAGTTGGCAACAAAGCTGGAAACGAGAATCCAAATCTCCTTTCCCTGTCCATGTCTCTTCTATCACAATCACAGCAACTCTACATTCAGAATGATTGTTAATAAGTGTGCTGTAGGAAGACATTAGGACAGAATACTTAAACTCAGCACTACCTAGCAACATAAATGGAACTGGAGTCAATAAATATGTATTGAGTGCCCACAGAGTTCTAGGATTTGAGGAAACTTGTAGTGAATAAGAGGGAAACGACACCAGCCTTCCGCAGGCATATAATCCACCAAAAGATTCAGCTAAGTAAACTGACAGTGAAACAAAAACACCCCCCCCCCAAATCAACAAATAAATAGCCCCAGGTGATAATGCCATGCTACAGGTAGAGAGCTTCAGCCACTGCCCTTTTGACTTAGAAATATGAACAGCAACTCTTTACCCACCCACCCCCAAGATACCAAGAGAAATGTTTGAGACCCCCCCCAACCCCCCCCACACCATTGCTATTGGAGGCAACTTGGGAAGGGAGGGGACGGCTGCAGACTTGAGTGGCTGTAAGAAGACAGGCGTGCAGCCGGTGCTCAGGTCAGGCAGGCTATTCGGTGGCTGGGGGATGAGGCACTGCAAGGGGCTTTCAGGAGAGCTTAAAGCAGCCGGTGAGCTGGGATGAAGACGCAGCCTACGAGAACGAAACAGAAACGGTAGACAGAGTGCAGATAAAACATGAGTCCCAGAGGACCCTAGCCAGCTGGATCCCAGGCAATCAGGAGCCCGGGATTGGAGACCCCACCCCTGCCGTGACATCACAGGGGAGTAGGGTGGAGACGAACAAAAAGGGGTCCCCCCGCCCTGGCCTTGGACTCTTGGCAGCCCAGAGTGTCAAGAGCAGAGAGAGCCTGGGCACTGGGCTAGGGTTGCCTAACTTAAAGGAACAGGCTCCCCCTCTGCCCTGTCCTCAAGCCCCTCTAAGCCTCCCCTCCCCCCACCCGGCCTTGATCCCCGTCTCCCCATCTGAGGGCCTCTCCCTCCTGAGGCTGCCATCGGGTCCCTTCTGAGTGGCCCCTGACCCCTCTTTCAACATGAACTGCATGTCAGATTTCTTCACCTACGAGACCACCAAATCGGTGGTTGTGAAGAGCTGGACCATTGGGATCATCAACCGCGCAGTTCAGCTCCTGATCATCTCCTATTTTGTGGGGTGAGTCTGCGGCCCCTCCTGGTCTGATGTCCTGGCCCCCTCGCCCCTCGTGGTGCTGTCCAGATTCCTAAGCTCCTCCTCCCTTGGGGGAAATGGTCTCCTTTGTGGAGCCGTGTCCCCAGGACTGGCCTCTGCAGCCCCCATCAGGGATCTGGTCCTGAGATGAGTTTCCTTGCCAAGTAAGCCCTCCGGAACTGGAGGGTGGTGTTTAGGCAGCACGCAGCGCAAGGGGAGGCCTGGCCCACAGGGCCCTCCACAGGACAGGTCACGGGTGACTATCTTTCCTCTCCCTTATTTCCTCCCCACCCCCCAACCAGAGAATAGGCAGACCCCTAAACACCTTCCCATTCACATCGGTCAACTCTTGGGGGTCTCAAAAAGACAAGGGATTGTAGGAAAGGGGACAGGAAGGCACTGAAACAAGGGGGCCAGTGACAGGCTGACTGCGGGTGTAGGGAGGGCCAGCTGGGGGAGGGAAGGAGAGAGAGCAGAACCGCTTTAGATGAGGGGTCCCCTCCTGACAGGGAGCCACAGGGGGAGAATGAGGAAAGGGGCGAAGCCCTTGCTGTTGGAGGGCAGGGCGAAGCAGCATGAACTGTCCCTTGGGAGAGAGGGAGGAACTCGGGCACCAATAACACACAAGGGGACAGCCATTGGGGTGGGGAGGCTTCTCTGAACGTGGTGTAGGGGTCCTCCTCTACAAGCCAGAAACACAGCCCCTCATCAGGACGTGTAAATTCCCGGCTTGTACCCAACTTCTTAAGATGCTTAAGAGCCACGGACGTCTGAACACCCCTCGTGGCCCCCACGTATTGGAGGTGACCCCACAGGCATGCACTCACACACGCACACAAAGGGCCGTGGAGCACACCACGGCCGGGAAGACGCACAGGCTCTGTCCTGCTCATGGTCCTGTGCACACACTGGTGGGTGCCAGGAGGTACCAGCCAGGACCTGGAGGGGTGTCCTTCCCGGGGTGCCGGTCTGCCCTCTCATGCCATTCCCCGAGACAATGTGTGTGAGAGACAGCAAGCCACTGACTGCTGTCCCCAATCAATTCCAGCAAGTCAGAGGGGACGAGCCATGTACGTGCGGGTTGGAGCCGCGTGTGAGGGGGCCTCCTACCCCGAAGGGCGCGGTGGGGTGGGAGCGGGTGCAGGGAAGGGTGGGGAGATGCCGGTTAAGGGATCTTGCTCCGCGCACTTGGTGAGAGCCAGTAAGCTTCTTCGGTTATGCGTGGTCGTAGGCAAGGCTGTGCATTGGTGTGCCCCGCGGGGACATCAGGGAAGGGACTCAAGCTTTAGGGGAGGATTCAATGGCCTTGAAATTCTCTTTCAAGTTTTGAGGATTTGTGAGATGTGATGTTTGCAAATGTTTTGTGTCCGCACCTCGGGAGCCTGGCTCACAGCTGGTTCTTGTTCTCGTGCACGTGTGAGGCTGTGACTGTTCATTCCCAGCTGTGAGACTGTTGGTCCAAGTGAGCGCCAGCGCTGCCCCAGCACGTCCCCCGCCTGGCCCGACTCGGTTGGCTCCAGGTGGGAGACGGATGGAGGGTGGGGAGAGACCACCGCCTGCCTCCCGACCAGCCTGCTCAGCACCCCCACCCCCCACACTGGTCTCCCGCCTCATCACGACCCCGGCTGAGGCTCTGACCCTCTCCAGGAGCAAGCACAGGAGGCTCTCTGGCATCTTGGTATTTCAGTCCATCCATCTCCCAACCTGACAGCTCCCCGTGGAGCAGCTCCTTCCAGTTATATCCGTGCAGCCCAGCCCCCGCCCCCGTCTGAGCCCCATCTCTGTGCACGTGAGCCCATCACCATTAGGACTTCCTGAATCCATGCTCATTAATTTAGCAAGAATTTATTGAGCGTCTCCTCAGGCCAGACACTGAGGATAGAACGGTGGGCAAAAGCAGACGGGGCCTCACCCTCCTAGAGCTGATCATGCAAGAAATGGACATTAGTCAAGTCATTTCTGCAAACACATGTAAAATTTCAGTGGTGCCTCAGGGTTCGAAGGAGAGAAACACAGTACTGGTTTGACCCGGTTGGGGAACTGAGGGGAGGTTTTCTGCAGGTGTGGCATTCAAGCCAAAATCTGAAGGACACGTAGGAGCAACCCAGGTAAATAAAGGGTAGGAAGAGGGTGCAAGACAGAGCAGCACAGCTCTGCAAAGGGGAAGGGCCTGGCTAATGGGGAGATCTTTATGGTGGCGTGAGATGGGGGCAGGATCCCAGATGGAGGCCAGACCTCAGACACCTCAGCTCTCTCCTTTTTCAGTGGGCTGACCAGATGTACAACGGTCCTGTCCCATTTCAAATGGTACGTAGGGTCAGCCTGGTCTCACTGGGCTAAATTCAAGGTGTCCGTAGGCTGACCATGCGTACCTTTTGCTATAGGATAGTACCGTTGTTTTCTGTCCCATTTAAAATGGTGCATCGGGTCAGCCTACTTTTTACAGAAGAGGAATGGATGGGAAGCTACTGAAGGGGTTTTTAACGTGTGTGTGTGCACGTGCGTGTGTTTGAGAGAGAAAGTGAGAGAGAGACAGACAGACAGACATTGAGAGAGACAGACATGATGAGATCTGAGTTAGGAAGATTGCTCTGGCCAATATACCAAGGGAATGGAAGAAGTAGGAGTGGGTGCAGGAAAACGTGTTAAAACGGGGTGCAGGGGAGTTCCCTGGTGGTGTAGTGGCTTAAGGCTTCGGTGCTGGCGCTGTCAGCGCTGTGGCCTGGGTTCGATTCCCAGTCAGGGAGCTACCCACATACCAAAAAGCAAAAACACAAAACAAAAAAAAATAAATAAAAATAAAACAGGGTGCCACCATATGGAGTGAGGTGACTGAGGCTTGGACTCGACAGAATGTGAAAGGATTTTTAATGCTGTGATGTCAGTGCTTAACTAACACTTGCATCTCTTCCATGGTATGCCGTCGGGCAGACCCGGTGCACAACCTGACCCAGGGCGTGTGTAACATGAGCCAACCCTGCCTCTTAAGTACCCAGAGCAACACACCACCTCCTTGTCCCCACATATGCTCGCACCCCTGCCTCTGGCCTCAGCTGCTTGTCTGTGGTTGATGCCACTTCATCACGGGTTTCCTCTACCCACCCCAGGTGCACAGGGAGGGGAGGACTCACCTGTGCTGCTCATCTGGCCTTTCCTGGGCCCAGGTGGTCACCCAGTCTCCTCCATGGGGTGCGATGTCCTAAGAGCCAGTCTCTTTTCTGGATCCTGTGGGGACCTGAGAAGGAAGGAGGTGGAGACCCCTGGGGCCTGAGTCCCCAGCAGTCCTGGTCAGGACATGGCCTGAGGCTGGTTTCTGGGACCTTCCCAGAGGAAGTGCCGCCCTGCACAGGAGCAGAGAGCACATTCCCAGCCCGCTGTTGCCCCAGCCACCGGAAGGCCCTGTGGCAGTGATGGAGCCCCTGACCCCCTCACAGCCCTGCCGTCCCCGCCCTGTCCCACCCCTGCAAGGCCCTATCCACAAACTCACCATTTGCATAGCCAAACCCTTTGATTCATAACATTCAGCCTCATTTCAAATTTTACGTAGCAGCACGGTACCCAAAGCAGTTCAAAGGGGAGCTGCTCTAGTTTAAAGAGAAGGACCTAGAATTCCACCTCCTTGGCCCCCGCATCCCATCCTCTCAGCCCAAGGTAGCACCCTGAGGTACCCTGGCCACGTGTGGGGTGACAAATGGGGGGAAGACCTGTTGGAGCCCCCATCTTACGGAGTTAGAGAGGTGAGTGGCTTTCATTCTGCCCTCCCCTGCCCCCTCACCGCAGCCCCATGATGGGGAGACCATGGACCCTGGAGCACCTGGTTAGAAGCCTCCCCTCAACGAGGCGTGGGGCTTAGACGGGTCACCTGGCATCGCTAAGTCTCCGTGGCCATTTCTGGAAAATGGGGGTAGGGACGCCCAGGCCGGGAGTCGTGGCGAGGGGCGGTAAGCGTCCGGGCCTGGCACGGCCCAATAATGGACGGATGGCCACTAGGACCACTTCGCCGGCTCCGCGTCGCGCCTCCCCCTTTCCCTCTGCTCAGCTCACACCTTCCGGAGACGCCCCCTGCTCCCCGGCGCGCAGCGCGCACGCACACCCACCCCCGGCCTCCTCCCCGACGCCCGGCGGCGGGCGGTGGGTGCTGGGCCGCGCCCTGGCCCCCTTCCCGCACCTCCCACCTGCCAAGGAGCTGCCGCCGCTTTCCGCTCTATAAATAATAAACCAGGAACGCGAGAAAAAAATAAGTCAGAGCAGTGCAGTGAGTGCCAAGCGCCGGAGGCCCAGGCCTGCCCCATCGCCTCCGCCCGGGCCCCTGCAGACAGACTCGGCCCCTCCGTTCTGGAAATGAAGCGTCCCTCTACTTCCACGGCCCTGATGGTGTCCTCTGGCCCCATGGGGCCACTGAAATCCTTCCGCTTGTTACTTAACTTGGAGACAGAATTATGGTGTGGACACGACTCCCTGCAGGACACAAGAAGGAGCCCTGAAAGAGGAGGAGGAGGAGGATCCTCTGATCCGCTCACCCTTCCTCCTGAGACTTTTCCAAGCCAGGAGATGCTCTCCCGGGGATGGGCAGGGGCCATCCCTGTGGCCTGGCCCTGAGCTGGGACACAGCTGGAGACCCGAGAGTGACATAGTTGTGAGCAGTCTACCTGGGCTGGCACCCACACACCAGCGTGGCCCGTGAGCTCACCCCTCTGTGCCTCAGTTTCCTTATTTGTAGCAGATGCCGATGGGCTGACAAAGGTTGCCTCCACTGTACGATTTTGGGTTGCATTACACTATCTGGATGTAGCCGCTTCTCTGCAGTCACATGGCATCTCCCCTCCATCACTCCTGACCTTACGTGTGCAGGGGCTTACATGTCTCACCCCGCGCACATCGAAACGGAAGCGTGTTCAGACATTCGGTTCAAACAGCGTGCCGTTATTGAATTCTTAACAGCGGAAAAAGTTCCTCTAATTTTTTTGAAATTTGTGAAAAAGAAGGTGAGAACTTCCTCTTCAAGAAGAGCATTCCAGGTGATGAAACTTGGGCCCATCATGATGACCCCGAGAACAAAAGGCCGCCCATGGAAGACAGCCGTAAAGGATCACGCCAGCCGGACAAATTCAGAACTCAGGCCTCGGCTGCGCAGGTCACGTTGAGTGATTTTTGGTCTGAACACTCTTCGATTTCAGTGTGCGCTGGGTTGAAAAAAATGTAAGTATCTACATGTGCGAAGTCCAGAATGAGGGAGGGGAGAGACCATGTGACTGCACAGAACCGGTTACATCCAGATATGTAACAAAAAAGAAAAATTAGAGTGGAGGCAAAATTTGTCCGCCCACCCTGGCGATCATGGCAGCAGAGCTGTCTCACTGGGTTGTGGTCAGGACCCGATGCATCGTCACCACACGCAGCACTTAGCGTCCTGTGTTCAGGACACGACGAGAATCCTCTGGACTCTGCCCAGGTAGCTCCCTCCAACAGCGATGCTCCCTTCTCTGCTGCTAGGACAGAGGGCGGCCAACGAGACGTCTGCGTGAGCGGCATTCCCTGCAAGACCCCCACGAGATCCCTCCCCTTTAAAGAAACAAGCAGAAGGAGAGAGAAGTGCGAAGGAAGCGCGAATGGACTGCCACAGGCGCAGTGTGTGGTGTCCTAAGAGCATTTTACAACCACTCGAGTAGCTCTGCTCAGGATGTGGCCCGCCCTAAGGCAGCAGCAGGGAGCCAGGTGGCAGGTTTAGGAGCCATCTGCTGGCCCTCGCCTGCACTCCACCCTTGCTCTCCCATGTGCAGAATTCAAGCACATGACGGGGGACCCCGGTTATGGGGGTCACTCTGAACCCTCTCACTGAAAACTGAACAAGTAGCCGCTTGCAAAGGTCAACCTGTGTCCACAGGAGCATGATGGGCAGGCGCCCATCCCACAAGTGACTGGGACCCCCCGAATGACGTAGGCATGGATCCCCTCTTCATGTTCCAACATCGGGGGACCCCAGGCCTCATCCTATCCCACGGCCCCGCCCCCGACCCCCAGGAAGGCCTCTCCTCCACCGCTGGAAGGTGGGCGTCAGGCTTCTAGAACCCTGAGACTCCTCAGGCCCGTGGCGCTCCACCCACCTCCCGCAGCAGCCCACTGGGGACCACTCTCTAGGGTTAGGGAGCTCCTAGGCCTCAAGTGCTAATCCCATCCTCATGGCGTCCCCAGGTCACCCCATGAGCTGCCCTCGGCGGCTAGGACCCGCCGCGCCCCAGCCTGGTCTTTGTACTACGCTGCCTCCAGGTCCTCCCACTCATCTTCACCTGATGAGTCTCCAGCCTCGCCCCACCCTGCTCAGCCTGCAGCTGACGCCCCTAACCCAGCATTTCCAGAGCGGGGCTCCTGGGTTCCCCTCGACGTCACCAGTGTTCCTCCGATACTGAGTGCACTGCATTTGCCAGTCATATTTCAGGGCGGCGTTTCTCAATTGTACAGCGGGGACAGTAACAGCATGTTGCCTCCAAGAGTGCTGTTGGGGACAAATGGGACTGCCCCTCCGGATGGAAGCATGGTGTTGAGGCCGAGTGGCTTGAGCTTTGAGGACTGTGGTGGGTGATTTCAAGGCAGCCCCCCTCACACAAATGCGGAGGGAAGCGCTGTGTGCAGGCCCTTCTTGCTGCTGGGGAGAGAGGGAGCTGGGCATGCAAGAAGGGAAGGGCCCCTCCCTGATCCACGTGGTCCAGTATTGGCTGGAAGCAGCAGGAAGAGGCCAGTACAGGGAAATGACCACTGGGTGGCAGCACAACCCAAGGAATAAGATCGGGGCCCCTCCGTCCTTCCCGCCCAACTCCACTCACCTGCCAGGTGAAGGCTGGCCGCTGCCCCTCCCTCCTTGCTCCATTCTTGTGCCTCCTTTGCCTTGTTTGTTGAACACCTACGGTGTGCTGGCACTTCGGATAAACAAAGTCTGGGATGCCCAGCCAGAGGTCTGAGACCCTCTGCTCCTTCTCTCTCTCTGGGACCAGGGAGGGGACCTCCAGCATCAGCAGGAATGACAAATGTGTCCTGGGACAGGGTGACAGCGCCCTCAAGGGGGTGAACACTGGTTCCTGAAGAATAAAAAATATCTCACTCTTTTCATGTGTAAAGCATAAATATGCACACAGCGCAGAAACTGGTATCTATAGTGCTAAAATTTCATGGAGGGGGGACAATTAGAGGGGAAAAATGTCTCAAAATGCTCCTTAAGCAGGAAATGGAAGGAAAGATGGAGACACACTACTCTAAGCCAAGCCAGGGCGCGCTCTCGAGTCCAGCCCTCCCCCCTCCCCCGCCTGCTGGCCAGGAGACGGAGCCCTCCAGGCCTCTGTGTGATGGGCTCTCCATCCCTGCTCTCCTGCCCAGGTGGGTTTTCTTGCACGAGAAGGCGTACCAGGTACGAGACACAGCCATTGAGTCGTCTGTGGTGACCAAGGTGAAGGGCTTTGGACGCTATGCCAACAGAGTCATGGACGTGTCTGATTATGTGACCCCACCCCAGGTATGGCCGCTGCCCCTCCCTCCAGATCGCTGTGCCCAAGCCCAGACCCTGGACTGGCTGGAGGGGAGGGGCCAAGGCCAGGAGAGTGCCACTGGGACTCCCAAAGCATCCGTGGCATCGGTGACCCAGAGCACACTTTCTCCCCGCGCCCCAGGTCTGGAAGGTGTGGGGGTGATTTGGGCCTGCCCTCCTGAGTGCAGCAGCCACCCTCTCTGGCCAGGCCACAGCCTGTCCTGTAATCAAGGATGACACACAGGGGCCGCAGGAGGGGCCGGCGGGCGGCAGGAAGAGCCCGGCTCAGACCACACCTCTGCCCTGTATTAGCCCTGCGACCTTGGCCGAACCCCTTACCCGGAGGCCAGGTGCCCTCATTTGTAGGGTGGGGGAAACAGCAGCCCCGCCTCGGAAGGACACTGTTGTATTACTCTCTCTCCTATTAAGGGCACCTCTGTCTTTGTCATCATCACCAAGATGATTGTCACTGAAAACCAGATGCAGGGATTCTGCCCAGAGGTGAGGGGCGGGGAGGGAGGTGGAACAAGGCAGGTCAGGGAAGGAGCCATTGGGGGGGCGTCAGCAAGGAGGGGCTGGGTGCACGCAGAAGCCTGGGGTGCAAGCAGGGCCCCACGACCTCCACCCTCCAGAGGCCGGCAGCTGTGGGAGGCATGGGGGCCATGGGGCTCCCCCGGGGGCTCCCCCAGGCCTGGCGCCGGGCTCCTCACCTGCCTGCGGACCTGCCTCCCACAGAGCGAGGAGAAGTACCGCTGTGTGTCCAGCAGCCAGTGCGGGCCTGAGCGCTTCCCAGGTGGGGGTGAGTGCAGCCCCTTCCCCCTCACACCCCCAAAGTGGTAGCGGGATTCCGGAGGGCAGCACCCACCCCGTGGCAGACGGCCCACCCTAGGAGAGAATTACTGACGTGCATGTACTTCCATGGCATTCACGGATGGATGCCCACTGCGTGCCAGACCCGGGAGCAGGCGAGGAGCTGCCCCCAGGAGCTCCCAGGCCGGGGTGGGGGTGACAGACAAGCACACTGAGGTGGCAAGTGCTGACCAGGAGGTGGCGCGGGAGCAGCGGGGTCAGGGGAAGATTGGTCCCAAATGGCTTCCTGGAGGCGGGGACCTTGGAGGTGGGCCCTGAAGGGTGTGTAGGACTTGGCAGGGTAGCGGGGCTTTAAAAGGGGCATTCTGGGCAGAAGGAACAGTGGTAGCAAAGGCTCAGAGGCTCTTAAGGAAGAGCTTGCTGTGACGGAGGGAGGAGGGATAAGGAGAACTCGTGCCCTCAGGTGGCTTGGCTTTGGCTGCAGTGAGAGCAGGGCTGTCACCCCTCCTTTGCCTTGGCCTAGAGCCGGGGAGGAGGGGAGGGGAGAGCCCTGCGGAGCTAATGTGCCACAGGGGGACCTCCTCTGCCCCACCTGTTCTTTCCGTCCACTGCAGGCCCCCACGTGGAGGGAATGGGGGGCGGGGGTAGGTAGGTCTCCGATGAGGAGGGGTGGGGTGGGGGTGGGGAGCGTCAAAGGGCCAGCAAGCACGCAACATGTCTGTCCTCACCTCGCAGGGATCCTCACCGGCCGCTGCGTGAATTTCAGCTCGGAGCTCCGCACCTGTGAGGTCCAGGGCTGGTGCCCCACCGAGGTGGACACGGTGGAAATGTGAGGACCCGAGCCGCAAGCAGAAGGGAGACCCCACCCCAGCTCTCCTGCTCCACTGTGGGAGCTCTGCATCTCTGAGCTTGTGGCCAGGGGTAGGGGTGGGGTAGCACCCCCAATAGTGCCCACCCAGGCCGGGAAGTGGCCTCAGGATAGCGTCTTCCCCAGCTCGGCTCACCTGCCGCCCTCCTGTCCCTCTGACCCTCAGGCCCAAGGTCAGAGGTCATGGCTACATGCACTCTGGAGATGTCCAGCAGGAAGGGTGGCCCCTGGGGTGAAGGTGCCCCTCATTTCCACTTCCTCTTCCTCCTGTCCCCGCCCACAGGCCCATCATGATGGAAGCCGAGAACTTCACCATCTTCATCAAGAACAGCATCCGCTTTCCTCTCTTCAACTTTGAGAAGTGAGTCTGAGCTCCCTCCCTGAGGCCCAGAGGCCGCCCGCACCCCGCCCTGCCGCCTCTGCTGGGGTGGAGAGACGCCCGGTCACCCACGTTCTCCCCACTCCCTCCCCGCTCCATGGGGCTGGCCCTGACCACCGCCTGTTAGGTGGAACCTGGGGAAGCCCCAGCCAGGGGGCTGGGGGCTATGACACGAGAACACGCATGACCCTGAGACAGGAGAGAGGGTGACAGGAGTTGCAAGAAAGATGCAGGGACAGAGGTGAGGGAGATGGCGGGTGTCCAGGAGACCAGGCCCGGATCCCCCTGCCTGGGCGTGGAGGGGCCCTGAGGCTCTGGAGAGTTAGACGGTCTTAACCCCGGGCCTCGCCTGACTCCTGCCCTCCCCAGGGGAAACCTGCTTCCCAACCTGACCGCCGCCGACATGAAGACCTGCCGCTTCCACCCTGACGAGGCCCCCTTCTGCCCCATCCTGCGTGTGGGGGATGTGGTCAAGTTTGCGGGCCAGGACTTTGCCAAACTGGCCAGCACGGTGAGGGCCCTGCCACTGCCCCGCCACGCCCCCATGACCTGAGCGAGCCGGGGCACACGGCCCTGCTCCAGACGCCCGGGCCTTCCTCGGAGGTGCCCGGGCGGCAGCGCCACCTGATGGGGCCGCCGCGGGCCTGCCACCGGCTTGGCGCCTGACCCCTTCCCAGTCACCCCTGTCCGTCTGGCTTCCCCGCCCTTCCCCGAGAGCCCGGTTCCCCTTCCCCGTCTTCGCACTTCCCCTGCAGGTACAGAGACCTTAGAGCTCTGAAAAGGCCCACGCGGGGGGAGGTGGGTGAGTGGCCACTTTCCCTCTCCCGTGTTGTGGGTTAGGGGACTGAAGCTACCAAAGGCGGGCTTTACGGGCTCCAGGCCTCGCACCCGGAGCTGCAGAACTTGACGAAGCAACATGCGGTGTTGCTCTTCTTTCACCCTCTCCTCGTCCTCCAGAGAGTGCAAAGGAATCACTCGTCTATTTGTCACGCCCCCCACGCCCCCACCCTGCCCGAGGACGGACTGGGGGCGCTGTGGGAACGGTGCTGTGGGAGCGGCGCTGTGGGAGCGCTCACGCCTGCCCCCTTCCTCCAGGGCGGAGTTCTGGGCATTAAGATCGGCTGGGTGTGCGACTTGGACAAGGCCTGGGACCAGTGCATCCCCAAGTATTCCTTCACCAGGCTCGACAGTGTTTCTGAGAAGAGCAGTGTCTCCCCAGGCTACAACTTCAGGTAATCGGCCGTCTCCTGGGACGTGGGGGAAGGCGGCAGGGCTGTTCTAAAACACTAAACCTCCCGCAACGACGCGTATAGGGAGGCAAAGGTTCCATGTCCCCCATCGGGTTTCTGCTCAAAATTAGGAAGGACTTTCCAACCGTCAGCCACCCGGGGAGGGATAGGCCATCACTCCAAGGACTCGTGCTCCGGGTGGCAGTGAGGCCGGAAGGCCACGGTCTCCTGATGTGTTGGGTCCTGGGAATCTGAGCCCCCTCTCCACTCAGGCTCTGAGGCTGGCACAGGCCTAAGTCACACCCGCATAGCCCCGTTCTGTCACATGTGCCTGAATTTTCTAAGGTTTCTCGCTCCCCAAAGCAAGGGCAATAGCTGGTTTCATCTTACAGGATGGAAATTTTGCATTTCTGTCCACAACCAGGAAATTTCATCCGAGTCAAAGTACAATTACAGTAGTTATTAGTTCTTCAATGCCTTCCCAGGCAAGAACTCAGAACAGCCTTTGATGTCATCTAATTTATATTCTCAGTGGCCCTGAGACACAATGGATTTCCCCCTCCCACCTCCACTTTAAAGAAAGGGAAAGAGGAGAACCTGGGATAAGCCATTGGGAACCAGCTGAGAGCCCTTGAATGTGCCCTTGACCTTCTCCCCTCCTAATTCCCCATCCATGAAATGGTGATAGGATCACTATTATCTTGAGGATCCCATTAGCCAGTGTCTGAAAAGTTCCAGCTCTCTGTTCTGTTTTTCCCTTAATTTTTAAAGATCCTGACATGTTGACAGGACCCTGAGTTCACAGTGTTATACAGGAAACGAGCTAAAGTGGCTTAATAGACTGTGATCAGGAAAAAAAATACATATAAGAACATATTTCAGTTGTATGTCCAAAGAATTGTTACTCAAATTTCTTTTGAAGTAGTGCTATTTTCCAACATTATTATATACATAAGCAAAAAAAAAAAAATTATTTCACCTTTTTTTTAACCTTTATGCGTAGCTTTAAAGGTAATTATCCACCCCATTAAGCTATATATCTAATAGTTTAAAGCATGTATAATCTCTGGAAAGAAGAATTTTTTTAAACATTGAAAGTGCTTTCATAATCAACTCCAAACTTTAAAAAATCATAGGAAACAACACATATTTTAAAGTAGGTTAAAAATACTGTTTGGCTCCCTGGCAGAACTCGGCATATTTATTCAGTTGGTACATCACACTGAAATCAATACAAAGGATTTTGTATGGTAGCTTAAAATAGCAACATATTAATAAAATTCTTAGGATCTAAAATGCAAGTTTTCATCTTCATAACTTCCCTCTGGCCACTGGGAATTCTTTAATCCTCCAAATAACTTACTTGGCAGGAAAGCTTATGAAGAATATAACCATTAGGAAGACCCCGACCAGCGGTGTCACAGATTTGGGACAGCGTCTTTCATGCAAAGAGGAGTTCTTTATCTCGATTGATGTAATGACGTGCACGCACACACACCTCGCCTAGGCACAGCAGGACAGGAGATACACCCGGTCCTAAGTAAGCTTATATTGAGGGAGACAGATCAGAGGATCTCTAAGGATCCTGCAAGCAGGATTCCTGGGGGGCTAGGGGAACCATCTGAGAGGTGTAGGCCCCAGATAGCTGGCGCCCCCTCATCCAAGTCCTCCAGGCCAGAGTAGGAGAGTGCAAAGCTGCTCAATTCAATCCCATCTTCAGAAGAGATGCCGGAGGAAGGGCACTGGCGAGAGGGCTCTGCCCAGCTCCCTGAAATCCCTTCCTTAAATGCCCCCCCATCCTCCACCCCCATTCTCATGCTGCCTTTAAGCTGCTGGCACCACAAGGATACCCAAGACCAAGCTAAGAGCCCACATGGGCCACCTTTCTGAATCCTCAGATGAGAGGAAAGGGGCCCCAGCAGGTTCAGCCTGGCCCACGGCATGGCTCCTGTGATGGGCACCGTGTGTGTGCTGTGCTCGAGTCCCACAAAGCCCCGGTTTTTAGGCACTGCCCTGCATGCTCAGTGTCTTGTGTGCTAAGGTTTACTGCTCCTCACGCACCTCCCCGCTGCTAGGGAAGTGCTACAACCCCCCTGCTCCACAGGTTAGGAAACTGAGGCCTGCAGCCCCAAGTCGTTTGCCCAAGGCCACAGAGCCAGTAAGGGTGGGGAGCCTGGTGTAACCGTGTTTTCCTGAACGAGCCCACCCCAACCAGGAAGGCTGGGGACATGGACACTGGTTAGTTCTCAAGGGGGGAAAAAAAGGCTTTGTGGCTGGTGTGTTCGTCCCCTGGTTGGAAACGAAGCATCTGAGGTCCAGGGTGGCCAATAGGCTGGCAGCGGCTGGGGGCACAATTCGCGACTGCGCCCTTGTCTCCCAGAGTCCTCTGCTTCTCCCTGTGCCGCACAGGCCAGGTTTCGTTCAATGCCCTGCTCTACCCTTTTGCTCTGGAGGGAATGGAATCATTCAGCCAAGATTCAGCCTTGTTTTAATATGCAAACTCAGACATCCAGAGGCAGCTAGAGATTCGCCTTCCCATCACTAATTACTTCTGCAGCTCCTTTCCAAAAGCCCTCCCCACCCCCCAGTTTTGGAGGCTCATTGCCTGCAAGTCAGAGATGTAGAGAGTCTGTAGCTGTTGAAGACCCCTTGGAGGCCCCCAGACTGGGAGTGGTCATTCTGCAGATGAGGAAGGGGACACTTGAAAGGGGGTGGGATGTGCCCCAGGTCACGGGTGCATCTTAGAGGAGCCTTTGAGGTCTTTTGCTCCCAATGGCTCCATCAGTCTCTCTGCAGCGCAGCCCCACACGAGGGGCTGCTTCCCAAGGTGGCCTGTCCATCATCAGATGGCCTCCAATTACTGCAAAGATGACCTTACATTGAGCCAAAATGTGTCTCCCTTCAACCCCCGCCCAAAGTGCGTACCTGGTGCCGTCCGTGTAAAACTGATCTTTATGTGTGTGATCTGAAGGTTTCTGTCTGTCCCTACCTGGAATTGGTGGAAACATTTTATTTTACTCCTAAGGCTATTCTGCGTGGTAACGACTCCAGGGGCTGCTTTAACTTGCTTGTTTGTTTTTTAAGTTGGTGTTTTTATGAAGCCTCTTTCCAGGTGCCTGGAGAGTGTGCAGTTGGTGTGCTTGTCCAGGTTAGAGGTGGACAAAGTACAGCATTTCTAAAAATACAAGTGGGCGAGAGTTGTCAGTTCAATGGTGGGCAGGTGACAAGCACCCCAGTGGCAGGGCTCCTATGTTCCAGATGGACCCTCAGTTCACTGGAGCAGGATTTTAAAACCCTGCAGAGGTTGCAGTCGAAAAAATTACGGTGTAGGTCGCATGTATCTGAGAGATACATTCATTACTAGTACGTGCTGAAATGGGTGAGGGGATTCAAAAACACTGAAACATAATAAAATACATGATTTTTATTTATTTTTAGTTACAATCTAGAAATTATTAAACCAAAAAATATAAATATATAAAGAATAAAAAATTTTCTTATCAAGTAACGTGACCTACAGCATGTAGTTGTTTTGACCGCAGCCTTCCTCAGTGCTGGGAGCAGGAGCCCTTGAGTGAGTGCTGAGTGTGAGTGTGCATGTGGTTGAGTGTGAGTAGGTGAGTGTGTGATTGTGGGCGTGGGTCTGGGAGTGAACGTGTGTTTCGGTTTGTGAGCACGTGCGTGCATGTGCGTGAGTGTGTCAGTGAATAGATGTGGGTGTGTGTAAGTGCGCAGGCAGAGATGATACCAAGACAAATTAAACTGATTGTATTAGTCAGGGTCCCCGCAGGG